>PNEQ01104592.1:41313-72533 GCA_003012365.1 Medauroidea extradentata
AAAAAAAAAAAAAAAAAAACATTAATACAGTAAAACCTTTTCGAAACAACTCGGCAGTACCCAGATTTTTTTCTTCATATTTTTTTTTTCTGTTTCGGCAGGTTTTATTTTTTATACAGGTTCAGAAGCAGGATTTTTTTTTTTTTTTTTTTTTTTATAATGTTTTCAAAAACCAATTTTTATTGTAATATAAAACTTTAGTATTAGTAACCTAGATGAACAAAATCGGACCAAAATATTTTTGCTGCAACTCTAATTGAATCAAACTTTTAAAACAAAATGGAATGAAAGTGGCAGCTGTGTGACACTCCGACTGTTATTCAATCTGTTTAGAGCCTAGTGTCGGTGCTGGCTTTGGTCATAATATGTCAGTATATGAGCGCTGATAGAAGTAATTCCAGCGCGACGCTCTTTCATACTTCTCTTCTTTTTATCTTTTTATCTGTAGAAAATTGAACTACGTTACCCCTGGAATGTATCACATCCGGCCAAATGTTTATGATATTTGAGACGTCTGAAACACGGCCGTCGAACTTTCCGCAAAAGATAAAAACCACCTTATACGATAATTAACACATGCAATGCATTAGATAAAAATGGTTTTTCTAAACAAAATTATACACGTGGTACATATCTGATAGCGAGCAACTGGAACATACTGTTACATGAAATCAGATTACTCGTTTCTGAGCTTGTCTGGGATGGAAGTCGTATTTGTTAAAAATGAAATTGTTGAATTTAAATATTTGTTTACTAGCAATAAAAATACACATAAAATACACAATATAGCAATTAATTATAACATTCATAACAATCTGATTATGCAATCATTAAAATCACCAAATGTACATAAATTAGCTCTTAAAAAATGATGCAAAAGAAGCATTTATCATGAATTAAAACTACAAATACAGGAGTTCAGTTAAGTATCCAACTAACAATATTCAAGAAATTAACAATGTACTACCTTAATACTCCGAGGTGGTAGATGAATTATTTCTCCATGGTCATGTTGACTTGACTTTTCGAGAGGCCAGTAATATTTTACTTCTTTTCGCACGCACCCTTTCTTTACTGTCAAATTTAAAAAATTTCTGCATTTGATTTTTATTTATGTAAATTTCATTTTATAGCAAAAGCCACCTCAATAACTCAAACTGATTAAAGAGATTCTGATGATTAAATGGAAACACGTGTTATTTTTTAAGTTGTTTTTTGGATTCGAACTTCGAAAATCTTGAATTAATATTTATATATTTATGTACGCTGTATTTTAAATTGAAATTCACCTTGATAGCTGACCAACTTTAGGAGATATAGAAGAGTAACTGCAGACATGTTTTAATTTTTTTAACTGCATTTGATCTTAAAATCATGTTTTAGGTATTTACATAAGCATATTTTTGAAGTTAAAATCACCTTGATACGTCAACTGATTTAAGAGGAATTAAAGATTAATTAAAAACACATTTAATGGATTTTCACCCCTTGATTTTCAAATTTCAAAAAATTGAAAAATCTGCCAATAAGAATTTCTTTGGGCAATATTTTGAAGTAAATAGAGTAATGACAGCTATTCAGGTTGAGATATCTGGAATTTGCTAAAAACAGATTCCACCCCTTTTCACCCCTTTAATTTCGAATTCTGAAAAATCCCTCAATGGGTGCCTACAAGGTAAGGTGAAGCCGGTCTAAAAATTTCATGGTTTTAAGTCTAGTAGTTTGAGCTGTGCGTTCATGAGTGAGTCGTGTACTTCATTTTATCTAAACAGAAAATATTTTTTTTCTTTATAGTAACAAATAGCGTGCTAATATTACCAATTAAAGACTCTAAAACACCATATTATGTAAGTTGTTAACATATTCTATCAGTGATATTCTACCACTGAATGAATCCCAAGTTATGAGCTTAAATGTGTATAGAAAACTTGTGGTCTTATGGTTATAATGCTGAGCTGACAGTCTGAGGGTCCTGGGTTGCAATCCACTCAGACTAGAATCATTTTCAGTAGTTTAAAATTAATATTGATGAATTTTTTTACATTATTTAAATATAGAAATTCATTGACTGAAGTAATTTGTACACTCGACTCAAGTTGCTAAACTGATATAAAAAAAAACTTTTTATCTTCAACATTATTGCCACAATCGCAAAAGGGAAAATAATTGACGTGGTGTCGATATCGACATGACGAACTTTTATCAACATCTGGTTCATGTCGAATATCGATATCAAATTTTGGATGTCGCATAGCCCTATTGACCACTTAAACACTGCTGCCCTATACTCAAGAAAATTATTAGCGTTTAGAATTTAATAATTATGTATTCAACTCTTAGGAAGATTTAATGTTAAAGATGCAATTTAGTTTGTAAATACGTAGTATATTAGGAAACATTTTCAGTTGGACAATTATGCCCTTAAACTGGACTAACTATAATAATAAAGACTGATTTTGTGCCGAGTTTCATTAAAAGTTAACTCACTTTAAAATAGATCTACTTCCGAAAATTTAAACAATTCTTTTAAATATGTCTTTAATTTAATATATTCAGAACACCAATGGTACTCAATACAGTTTTGATTCATATGGCCTCACGAGAGTCAAGAGAACCCAGCCCCTTTCCAAGGCCCTTTGATTTTGCACCTATGTTATCTTGTATGGCAAAATCAACGCAATGCTGACTGGCTTTAACACACTATGAAACTAATTGTTTTGTTGGCTTGAGTTGCTTCTTTTTGGCGCAATAAAAGGATACAGTCGGAGGAATTTTGGACCTGAGTTCTGTGCAAGGCATTGAAAATATTGCAAATATTGTTGTCATTAGTCTGACTGAAACGAGACGGCATCAAGTAATGTTACAAATTTGAATATTCCCCCCCCCCTCCCACAAAAAAAATTACTATTGTTGCACTTGTTTATCTGCAAAAGATGTTATTAAAAAAACTGAATTAGATAAAATAAATAAGTCGATAGATTGTTGCACCACAGAGTGAAGAAAAACCAATGCTGTATTTACAGTTTCATGAGGAACTGGCCTGAAGGCTACTAAAGAAACGACAGGGAAAGTCGTTAACAAGTGCAGATTTTATATTGATAATGAATATCACTACATAGCAGCAACAGCTGATGGGCTAGTAGCAGTTGGAGGAGTCGTTGAAATTAAATGCCCTCAGAAAATTGCAGATATTCATCCACGGCAAGCTGCCAAAGATAGTATGTTGAAGTTATTGAAAGTTGAAGATGTTCTTATTGAGTTAAATAAGCAGCACAATTACTACTACCACCAAATCCAAGGTTTGCTGCATGTGACTGTTAAGGAGTTCTGCATCTGGTCATCTAAGGGCATAGAAATTCTCGAGGTGCTGAAAGATCACGATTTCTGGAAAAAGGAAATGGAACCACACTTGAAAAAGTTCTACATGGATTGCGTGCTGCCAGAGTTGGTTGATCCCTACCACACCCGATCCATGTCAATAAGAGATCTAAATTGGATTACTTGTGTCCAAGAGAAGGCCGCAACTGTTCAAGCGAGTGTTGTGAGAGGAAAAGTGACTAAGAAAATTGCAAAGAATGTAGCAGTCAAAGAAAAAAAACTCTTTTTGAATCAGTTATGGTGCAAAAATTCATTACGTTTAGTTAACTGTTCACCCAATGTTAATGTTACTTATATTTACAAAAATTGAAAACTGTTGGGATATATGCTTGTTTTGATAAATTATTAGATGGCAACACATTCGGGCACATGCAGGCTTTAATTATTTATTCCCATCTGGGTTGCCTAGGTAATTTGCTGTTAGATGTTGAGTTTTGACTTAGGCAGTAAATATATGTGTTTTTAATAATTTACAATACATACATGTTGTATAGCAAAGTACGTGTAAAATAACATGAAAATATGTATTTGTTTATTTAACTTCTCAATTTGTATACAACACTGTCATTGTATTGATTTTTCTTGTTCCACTGTGTAATTTTAACACAACCGTAACGTGTAAATTAATTTTGCCAATTTGAGTAAAAAGACGAAAGTTACTTGTAAATTGAGAGTTTTCCAATGAAGCAAAGTAAAATGTTAAAGTGTGGGTTTTAGATGAACTGAAGCAAAAATATATTTTTTGTAACAAACGTGTTTATTTAGTTTTACGCTACAGCATACAACACATAAGTTATGGAAAAAACTTAATTGTGATATAATGAACAAGTATTAGATAACTTACAAGGTACCCTTGGAAATATAATTATGAAATGACGAGTACAAGTAAATCATGTCAATTTGGTGTCATTTATAACTGTATTACTTCTAACCGATTACGTCAGTACAATGTGTAACTCTGTTTAATTATCACAGATTGACAATAATATGTAAATACTCAAATACAGTATTGCTTCGTGCTGAATGTTCCATCACAGATCACTGTCAGCCCCTCCGAAACCAATTTTTATGACGACAAACAGTAGAGAATGATACTGTGAGTGTTCACCAATAGTGGAGGGAAAAAAATTTGCATTGTAAAGGTAATGTTCTGTAAGAGAAAAAACCTGCTTGACTGTACCAACTTCATTTATCAAAAAAAAAAAAAATAGCCCTAAATGTTTGTGTATGTGTATTAAATGGCACTAACGTTCCTTACCGAAGTATTTTCATTGCTATCAGGTCACTCAAGCAACAAGAAAATTAACTAATGTGTACATTTACAATAAACATTTTGAATAGAGTTAAACATCAATTTAAATTATCAATGGGTGTACTGATATGTTGTTTTTTATGACTAGGCTACCTTGGCCCAAAGGTGATTATTAAATAAAAGTGCGTGCATACACGCTTCTACTAATAAAAGATCAGTTTTACTGTTAAGATCAATGCAAATTTGTTTTGGAAACATTTAATGCAATTCTAAAACATTACGAACTGGTTGACAATAACATTTCATCAAGTGACTATAAAGTCACTTAAAATTTTATCAGAACGAAGTGGTCTAATGGTAAAACCATGGTGGATTTATGCCTAACTATGGCGCTAATATTAAAATTAAATTATATTATTATTATTATTATTATTATTATTATTATTACATTAGAAGCTCAATAAAGCGCTTATGTCGGGAGACTTAAATCTAACCCGCGCTATAGCCTATGCACGCTGTTCTGAGATAAACCAGAAAGAACAAAAAAAATTTTTCAGTAAAGTGTTATTTAGCGCCGCAATGTTCTTATTTGCCACCATATCATGTTAAACTTTCATCCTTTATAAGTCTTTATAAGCCTTATCCGCGGTATTTTGTTCCAGAAAATCCATGGATAACGAAAACCACATATATTCAAGACACCATAATAACCTACATAAACCACTACATACAATTAATAAAAAAAATTTAACCCCTAATCTCAAATGCTACTATATTTGTGCGAGGTACAGATATTTAATACGTTCGTAAAGTGTCCCACAACACTTAAATATCATAAAAATTACACGTAGCGTGTGCATTGCGGCGCAAGTTAGATACAGCTGCCCACGGCAGCCACACTGCAAGCGATCACGGTGACTTGGCAACAGCGCGTGCGAGCCATGTGGTTGGCTACTATTGACGTTTCAACACGATCCTCTGCATTATCTCTCCGCCCACCCTACACTGCCAAGGACGTGCGCTGGGCAGACAGAGTATGTCTCCACAAGTGTTGATAGAATGGCATCTGATAACACTATTTCTCGTGAGTAATGCGTACTTTATCTTTGTCAACTACATAAAACAACAGTGGAACAAGTACAATTACGACTACATGGGCGTGAATATTTTGCATTTGTCTCTAAATATTTCTTGCTTGTATGACGTGCATATGAATTACAGAAAAGAATTGGATCATAAACGTAAAATATTTAACGATGTTAGCAGTTTTGTTTTTAATACACCATCACTGATTATACTAAAATAGACTTGGCACATTTTTTTTTTTTTTTCACACATGTCATTGAAAAATTTAACTCCACTGGTAAACATGGATATAGTTAAAGCGGTTTCCGTTTTAATACAGTGCCACTGATTGCAATTAAATTAATTTAGGTATTTTTTTTGCAGTTTTCGGTGTAGTACTAATATTTGATCCTATTTTTCGTGCTTTATTTTGAGAGGTACGAATGGCACACTCGTTTATTTATTTTTTTCCCCGTACCTGTAGCCAATTGCAACAGATATGTCTTTGATTAAATGTAGCTTTTTCATTTTGTCAGTCAAAGTAAGAATTTTACTATATTCTCTTCAGTTTAGAAGGATCACTACAGTCTTTCTTTTTAGGAAACATTACGCTGCAGGTCACGGAATTGTGTATAATTGCACACAGTAGAGGCGTTTCACGGCCGTGTACTACGTGAAGGCGGGCGGCAAGCGGGCAAACAAGACAATGTAATTAAATAGACGTGTGTTCTGCGTGGAAGCAGTTTGCGGGCAGGCGACGCAGCCCACGGGAGATATCAAATCATTTAGTTTTGGAAGCGTGCAGCAATCGATAAGATCTATGCAAGTGAAGTACTGCCGCCTGCACATTCGGCAATGCATCGCTTCCTTGCTTCTGCCGCCTTCACCATCCGCTGACTGCTGGTAAACAAATATACAGCGCGCACCAAGCACATTGCATAATGGAGTAGATAACAGTGGCTGACAACGCGAAACTAGCTGCTCTCTCGTGCACGAGTGGTGCTCTAGTAGTTCGTACGGCAAACTATGTGCGTGTGCACACAAAAATACGAATTCTTAAGAATGTAATGTTTATATTTTATGTTGTTTTCCCTCGTTTTCCAACCGCGGTTGGTGAAAACCGCGGACACGAAGTCCGCGGATAAGGCGGGGTGACTGTAATACAGTTCTCTAGTTTAACTGTTAAACTACTGTGGTTTATGTTATGTCGATAATGTTTAACATGTCTTTCACCGAATAAGTCTTTCTTTTCTGCGACATCGCACCATGTAAAAAACTGAACTGTTCGCAATCAATTCTTGTTGGCAGTTGCTAGTGTCGTCAGCTGTGACTATCACTTTCCACCCACATAGCAGCTGGGGATTCCTTAGTGCCAGTTTCTGCCCCTTCCCCCTTCCAAGCAATACTTTTCCCTCCACTCCTACCACCCCTAACAAGAGGCCTTCCGCATCGCCGCACAGCAAGACGTCAAGACTCCTCGCAACAAATACACATCCAGCCTGTCAAACTTTGAACACGTGCATTACCGGTTCCTGTCCGCTGCCTTTTGTCCTTCTCTGCCCCTCTCGTTTGGTTGTTTGACCGGCAAAAGAAACGTCCCTTTGAAGTACATGGGATTGTGAAGTTTCTGGTACATTAGCTTGGGGGATATGAATTACCTTGCGATATAGCCAAATGCGTGGTTTATCGAGCTTCTGCTATATTATTATTATTATTATTATTTTTTTTTTTTTGTTGTTGTTGTTGTCATGTTTGTATATGGACATTTATAATACTTTGAAAATTCATGGATGGAACAGCAGATTTTGACCCTTACAATATGTATCATTTTACACAAGTTGGTGTAACATGGTATTTCAGAGGAATGTTAATTTAACTAACACTTACAAATTGTTATTTTAGTCGACCACATGTATGTGTATAATTCTACTAACAATAGTGAAGACGCTGCTGCGGCATTTACATATATTACAGATATGTCAAATTATAAAATTATTCATTACAATAACATGCAATTTGTATAGAGTTGTCCAGTATGCTTATTCTAGGTTGATTGTTCTTGTTGTGATATTGGAATAACTTAATAGAACAGGTAGAGTATAAAAACTGTATTCTTGCCGAGGAGTATGGTGCAAGGATAGATTAGTTCACAAAAATAGTATTGCTGCCAGGTATGTTTTTAATTACTCAATAAATGATTTATTTATAAATTAACATGACTTACAGAATTTTGATGGAAGTAGCACATGTCTATATATGAGGAAAATGTAGCAACAGGGTACAGTTAAATTAATGTATCTTATGACCGGGGAGAGAAGAGTATACGCATGATTGGCATGCACAATAGAAAGATATGTCAAACATTATTTGACACGCCCGGGTACAATACTTCAATATTAATGTCATCCAAATACTTGTACGCTCCGTCTGTTATTTATTTACTTCTCTCAGCTGTAATATTGAGTTACTCTCTTTGTATCTAGTTTTAGTGCAGTTATGATTTTATAAAAAAATTTACTTGTAGCAAATGGAATTGAGTGGTTTATGTGCATTTGTATTGCCATTATTCCTCGCATGAGAAAGGATAATATGTCAATGCTTCGTACTTTGAAGAATTCTATTTTATAAATAGTATATAAGTTTTACTTATAGTTAAAAAGATATTTAAAATAGGTAAGTAACTGTTTAACTGAAATTGACTAACACAACTAAATTAAACTGTTGCAAAATATGTCAGAGTTACCATACGGCTGGCAGATAATCCCTGAAAAATAAGGAAATTTGCTTTCATTCAGGAATTTTAGGTTTCTATGCGAAGTTATATAAAGATAAACAACCATATTCCTCAACAACTCTCTGTAACATGTATAGAGTTCATTATTTTGAGACATAGCCATGTCTCTTCATAAACTATTTCCTATTGTCGTTATATTAAATCAGTTGGATCGCCATCGCCGAAAACAGTTACTCGTCTACTGTATTTATGGCGCATGGCCACTGGGCTGATTTGTGTCTTCACTCTCGAGAGAGAACGCACGGCAGCCCATAGGTTCTTGGTGTCGCCAGTACGTAACCTGTCTGATTTTTAGGAGGGGTTGTGGGGGCGGAGAGGCTGCTGGGCTCCGGGTGGGGAGAAGCTTCACATGAGGGAAAATAGCATGGACGCGCTGTCCCCCCTCACGCGGCAACTCTCCCCACTTAGAAGCCTAGCAAGGTCTGCCCTATGAAGTGGAATCTTAACAGTCCGAAGTGATGATGACTCGCCATGTGCTGCCTAGCACCCTGAGTGCACCACTGTCTTCACTCTTGAGGTCTTTGGTTCGACTTCCATCATGCCCCTCCTTTTTGTCCGTCGACCCGTAGCAACAGTCCTCCTGTTTCACCCTATACTGCTCCGAAGGTAATGTGCCTGCCGCCTCACAGTATACTCTTCACGTCACCAAGATATCTTCACCAGTCTCTCTCCACAAGCTTAGCACCTCCTTCTAGCAGGACCAATAGCGAACACTACTGCTGGCACTAATTCTCAAATCATTCCTTGTTCTCTTGAATCACCAGGCAGGCAGTGTCCTCAAGTAGCCAGTTACTGCTCTCCTCAACACAACACTTCTAGTGTTGTGCTCCACAGCTCACCGCCTCTGTAGCACGCCCACCCCAAGTGTTGTTCGTCCCTATACAGCCCACTGGTGTTACCCAGCCTTGACGCCGACCGCCGCAGCAGTGATGCTGCTGCCTCCAAAGGAGCTGCTTCCTTCATCTCTACCGCAGACACAACATCCCAAGTGTTATTCGTCCCTTCTGCAGTCCGCTGGTGTTACCCAGCCTCGACGCAGACCACTGCTGCTGTGATGCTGCCGCTCCCAAGAGTACTGCGTCCCGTTGTCTCTGCCGCAGATACAACACCCCAAGTGTTTGTCTTCTCCCCGGCCCGTCAACTTCTCACGACATCTGTTGGCGCCCCTGGGGCGCCGACGCCAACCCACACCACACTCACAGAGATATGCACAAGACTCCCAAAGACTAGACTAGACTGAGCTATTGCGTAGTTCGGAAGATTTTATACGGCCCCGTTAGTGACGTCAATCGGCGGTGCAACATGATGACCAGAGGTCTAAAAATAGACATTACATCATTCATACCTGACAAGAGTCATATAGACCAAGGCATCATTAGGAAATCCCAATGAATTCTCTTGGGGGCACAGCGCGCCCCTGGGAAAACCAGTGACGTCACTTGTCGAATCATCGGGCTGTCTACCTAATACGGCACGTCATACCTCTAACCAGGCGGACACACAACAGTATTATAACTTTGTTGTATACTTTTGTAGTACGTAGTTAACAATGCTGTGCCATCTAGTGGCTTATTTTTTAACTATGATTACTATTGTGTTCTGTTTATGAATTGTTTGATAACTCAGAATGCCATCATTTTATTGTATTTCTGTATTTTCTACATCAATATGTGTTCGTAGTTTACTTTAATTTTGACTATTAATTGCGTGAAACAGCTAAACTGTGGAATATCTCAACCATATAAAACAGTTCACCTATCTAGGATGCACTTCACTACAAATTGTCTACCAACATATATATAAACTGACTAAGAACTGTATCTAGCTGATTGCTATTCAGGATCAATTCAGAGGCAGTAATTCACAATGACTGACAGTAGGGTTCAGACAGCCTATCCAGTAGCTAGTGATCTGTCAGTTTTATTCAGAGGTTATAATACAGGATCTTAGTTAATTTCAGTTCTTGCCTGTTATAACTATTTCTAGTTCATATTTATTACCATTACATTACGATTAGCTATTACATTTATTGCATCTTCTTGCAGGGGTGAACCAGAAACAATATTTTGGAATTATACATACACTAGCAAGTGAACAAATTTACATACATTTTTTAAAAATGAAGTAATATGTAAGTATTATGTAGTTTACAGTCGTAAGTTAGTTTTCATTTAATTCTTCCAAAATGTTTAATTATTGATTTGCTAATTCGTTGTGTTTATTTTTTTCTAAATAGAAACAGTAGTTGCCAGCTTGGCTTTTGTATAATTCCACCTACTATTTACACATTCCAGTATCATTTCAGCTGGCCAGCACGGCTGCTACAAATAAATTATCTGCAGCATCAAGAACATGCCTTTACAACTGAAACAGTAAGGGAGGATGGAATTTCATAATGATTCGTCCACAGTATAGTCTATCTCATGTAAGAATTCTGTATTTAGACAGTCCATTTCTGAGAAGTGTGTCTGTAAACAGGATTGTGGAGACCCTACTTTTCCAGGAAGCCAGGTGGGTGTAAAGCTCTAAACAATAGAACTGCCAGCCATATTTCTCAGGAGAGAAATGTCAAAATATGGAAAAGTTACGTGAGACAGACTATAGCATTGGCAGACAGGCTAGTGTTCCAATCCTGTACTTCTATACTGGTCTTGCTATCAATTTCATGTAAGCGTATGTACTAACAAAAGTTTTTTAATGACTTTGCGAGTTCACTTCAGTTTTGACTGAATCTCTAGTGCCTATGCATGTGTTACTTACAGTCCTTAGATAATGCTCCCAGGAGTCATTACTGTTTTGTTACTTTTCTTGTTCATGTAAGTCGAGTTTTACACAATTGATGCATGATTATGTCCAGTACAGCAGCTTCAACACTCTTCCCAGTGCCAGTGTATCACGTTTTGAAACTTAGCGGCGTGAGATGTTCCTTTGCCGCGTTGGAGTTTATCTCCGGTGGGACCTCTTATTCCTTTTAACATTCTGAAATAACAAAATTGCAAGTTAATGTCATGCAGTTTCTTTTTAGTTGTGCAAATGACAGTCAGTGAAGGACACTATATGCTTTTATTGTCACAACTATGTTGAATTATTATGCAAAACATTATATCATATTTATCTTTGTTATATTGTGTCATGTGGTTTTTTTTCGCCCCACTGTTTTGTTTTTTGCTTGCAGTTATCACTAAGGTAAGTATTTTTTTACGTTTGTATTTTCTTAGTAGATTGTAACTTAGCAGAACTTTATTAGAGCCGTAGCAAAATTCAAATAATTTAGTTTCGGTAATACTGCTGTGCTATATAGTAGCTCTTTCCTTTGTATGAATTATTCTTGTGTTCTTTTGTATCTTTATGTTAGAAATGTTTATACTTGAGTAAGAATTGTACTCAAGTTGCAAAAACAAGTTAAAAGTTCCACAAACAAGGTAAGTGTTCCACAAGCAAGGTAAGGAGACATTCTTTTTTGTCTAAGATATGAAATAAAACTTTTCAAATAACAACACCATTTTTACACTAAAAAAAAATAGTTATTGTATGAGGAGGGCACCTATGGGCTTTGGTCTCATACCCCAAAGTGCAGACTTTGCAATTGGGTGCGTATAGGCAACTGCTTGCCCCAGAGGATGACATGAAATAAGGCCCTACAACAGAGAGATGTCTGAATGAGATGGACAAGGGAAACTCGAGATCCCTGAAAATATCCACTGACTAGCAACATCCTCTAGCACAATTCTCACATGTAAAATTTGGGGCCTGACTCCAGCTGTAATTGAGCAAGGATCACCTTGGTGGGAGGCGAGTGGTCTGACCACTCAACCGTACTGGCTCCATAATTTTTGTAATAGTACGGTGTAAGTAATCAAAGAGGTATGTGAATTTCGTGAACACCAAACACATATTCTTCACAGTCGATGGCTGCTTTAACATGCCATTGATGACAGCAAGCCAGTCATAAATAACGAAATAATTCATGGGATTGTCTAATAGATTACATCTTGCTTATACTGTTGAAGCCAATGGATAATTGTCTGCTAATTGCTTGCGTAAGTCTGAAAAGTCTAAGCTGTCAGACGAATTCAGAAATTCAATGCATTTCTAAAAATAGTGCAGAAATATTGAAAAATGTCTGTGCTGTTTAACCTCAAATATTTAAAGTTGTCATTGTAATGCTACATTATGCATGTAATATGCCAAAATCTCTCCTAATCAGACAGCACAGGTTAAGATTTACTATGAACTCACCGACCTGTTTAAGGTTTGTACAAAGGTTACGTTCTGTCACCTCTAGTCTGGAAGTACTTTTCAGAAAGCTGTAGGTGATATAGAAAAACCATAAAGGTTTTTGGATTCTTTGTCAACATCCAATATACTGATGATACAGTATTATTTGCTGATAATGTAGAGATGATCATAGCAACTCATCAATACAGTAGGAGTTTACAGCAGTAATCTAGGTCTGAATATCAACATCAGAAAGATGCATTGTCACACGATGTATACAAATTTACGATTCAGTGGCTTCTTAATACAAAGAGTCAGTAAGTTTAAGTACCTTGGAAGTATCTCTGTAAAAATTGCAGATTGGACTTGGAAATAAAATGTATAGAGAATGCCCATAACATTTTCATAAAACTCAAAAAAATTCTCACAAGTACAGACTTAAACCTAAACCAGTTAGTTCAATTAATAAGATGGTACATCTCGCCTGTACTTCTGTATGGTTCTGAAATATGGACATTAAATATAACAACAGCAAAGATGATCGAGGCCATTGAAGTATGGATTTACTGCAGAATGCTTAAAGTATGGTGGACAGCAAGAATTAAATCGAAGTATTGCAATGAATAAGTGAACAGCAACTGCACATATAGTTGGTATTAATTTGTAGCATCAGGTCATCTTATCTAGGACACTTGTAAGATGGAGTTGGACATGTCTTGGTTAGTCTGTAGCCACAGGTATTATTGTGTATATTGGAATTTTACGTGGACTTAAAACACTGATAAAATTTAGTGAACCAGGTCACGTAAATGCAAACTCAGGTTAAGGTAATGCATTCATAGGTTCAGATTTTTTAGCTGGCATTTTTAGTAATAAATTTGAGTTTTAAGTCAATTTAAATTCCAGAGTGAAGATAACTTACTACAAATTGATTTTATTGTTTTAGATCTGGTCGAGAATTGTCAGTTTTTATTTAAAAAGTCAGCTAAATGAAGTCTACATACGTCCAAAAATTAAACGTATTGAGTTAGTAGCTTGAATGTGTTTAAACAAACTGAGTGTCATGGTTGCACGAACAGGAAAGCAGTACAGTAGATTATTTTTATATTAAAAATTGACGCATGCTCGCATTGTCTTGTGCTGCGAAGCCGCCGCCTAATCCTGGCAGTTCCATATTCCTGCACCTAATGCTAATCCTTTCTACCTTATTTACTCCCGCACATGTCAGTGCACTCCAACCTGACACCAAGAATATTATATTAAAGCATATGTAACCCTTCCTTAGTTATTGTAGCTCTCAAAAACCAGGGCAAGGATGCTTAACGGAATATTTTCCTATGAGACGTCTTGCCGCCTGTAGGCACACCACCCGCAGCGCAGGATGACAATAAAAGAGGGAGGAACCACCCCCTCGCATCCGCACCGTCTCTCATTAGGCAAGCGGCCAGCCAATCACCACAGACCACCCCGAGAAGGGTATAAATGTGGGAGCACGAGCCACGTTCAGTCGCGATTTACACACCAATCAGTTGCAGTTCAGTGCGACACACCTACAGCTCCAGACTTCGAAATGCCTCTCACTCAGTAGCAGTACACCTGAAAAGTTCAGTTCAGCTGCAGTAGATTTCTCTACCATCACCACTCCTTCAAGTTACAGCTCCAGGCTCGGAAGACCAGCGACCGGCGGATCACTTCCAGAAGTACCCATCACGACCGTGAGAGCCTTCTATGCCAGCTGTCCAGCTTCACCAACCAAGAGCCACTTACTGAGGCGTCGTCTCCTGCATCAACTACTCTCCTTACGGAAACTAGTGTTATCGGTTTCTTTCCTATCCGCCCTCAGGCTTCTAGGCACAGGGTGTTGTTGGTGTATGCCAATAAATAATGCAGCAACCTAAAACTCCTTTCTTTTCTTCACTTGCCATGCCTTCCCACTCCATTGTTGATAAACCCATCTAACTGTAAGACACCTGTGACCCCCGCATCCTATAGGATCGCTACGGGAGTTTATCGGGCCATCTTAAGAATCCCTACGTCTGGGAGGAGGTGTAAGACCTCTGGAGGTTGCACGACTACATTGTGTTCTTTATCGAGAAGTGTCGGGTTTTGTCTTGTCTGGGAAAGGTGAAAAGGTATAGGGACGTGCTGAGGCACACTTCTAGCGCTTCTCTACAAGTCCATCTGCTCAGCGCCGACATTAGTTCTGTCGCATTACGGCTTTGCAAGCCACACTATGTGATCCTACAGGATACTGGAAATCAACCATCTGCCACCCATACTGTTCTTACATTCATCCGAGCCACATTCAGGTTATGCCTAAGAGATCAAGTAGGAAGTTTAGAACCAGGCAGGAATTCGCCAAACTCGTTCAGAGGGCTTTGGAGGCTAGGGATCCTGAGACAGGGGTGTACTGGATCCAGAGGGAATTTTGTGCTGCTGCATGAAGAGGCACTCCGCTCAACGGCCACACCAATGTCCGATTGGCATTGCAGTCACCTCGTGGATCCTCTTTTCTTGACATCCCCTTATTCGTACCAGTTCCTATCTGAACCCAATCCTCGTCTAGTGAAACCTCCCCAACGCAACTCCCAAACGAGGCACCTTCATGCTCTGCCATTCGGGGGATCAGCAACCTTATTGTTGCCATTTTCTTCCATCCATCTTCAGCTAAACCTTCTGTAGGGACTCAACCTCCAGTGCAGCACTAGTTTCCCTTGCTGTAATATCGCTACGTGACAGCGGGAGAGTAGCCTGGAAAGCACACTGCCGCTCTGCCATTGCGCCCTCGCCGACAGGGTACCAAATCCCCACTGGTTTCTAAATCAATTTTCTTCTCAATAATGACGCATGCTGCGCAGCACCGTTTTGTGGTTCCCAGCCTCTGCCTTGCCTTAAGCCAGTTCCGTTCTACTTCTGCAACATTTTGTCCCATCTCTCCCTGCTATCCCGCACATGTTCCGTGAATCCCGCACTAGGCAGCACCCTTAAATATTTTCCGGGTATCCATCCTCCGCTGGTCCTTTCATGTCCTTGTCCGAGGCAGATAATATGGCATTGTTGAAAGATAGGCACGCCGCCTGGATATACACGCTACCTGCTGCACGTGCAGCTGAGCTCAGAAGGGAGGGTTACCACCTCTTCAAGTAACCCCTGCCGCCAGCCACCTCAGGCGCGCATCTAACCTGCGCACTCCTGCCCCCATGATGGCCGGCCAATCAGTAGATCACTCATCATTTCCACGCCCATCAGTGCGTGTATAAAAGACGTAACTTTTTTACGAGACAGATAAGTGTTCCTGGGTCGTCGAGACCAGCAGTGTTCCCGAGATTCCTCGAAGTGTTCCTAGGTTGTCAGGACCAACACTCCTGCACTCAAGTCGTTTTCCAGTCATCTAGCGCCGTGCTGCGTCGGCTGAAACTTGACACTCCAAACCCTGGCAGATTTCTCTGTTCAGTCTATTCTTCTAGTTGTTATTACAACTTTCTCTCGTCAGGAAGAAGAGGATTCCAGCATCCGCTGCCCTACGACGGATCGTGTCTGCGAGAAGTCGCCCGTTGCATGAGAGAAAAGCCAGAATCAGCCTCTTCACAAGCCAGCAAGACATCAAGCTGAGCCTACGTCAACAGTATTAGCCTTCCCTCGGGCTCTAGTGCTTTTAATTGCTGCTTTCCGCCGCCTCCTGGGATAACGACTTGGCACAGGGTGGTTTTTATTTTTCTTTCGAGCAATAAAAACATAGTTACGCGGACCTTCCCTTTTGTCTGCTTTAGCTCTTCGCTCCCTGTTTCTTTCTGTTACCCACTCCCAATTCTTTTCTCTTTGAGTATTCTGCAGTTTGGGTCTGTAAAGTAAGTATACTCTGAGACTGGAAGCTAACTCTTGTTCTGGGAGACGGTCGCGCGTCTATCTACCCCGTCCGTGGCTTCTCGTCAGCGGTGGGACAGCACTACACTGGGCAGGTTTCTCAGAAAGGAGGTTTCCCACACAGGTATCCGCCACCGTGTATAACCAGGAACCAGAAATCGTGGTTTACATTGGGGAGCCCGAGTTCCGTGCGGGAACCAGCGGCTGGGATAGCTGCCGTGCTTTGCATTGAACTCATTCGTTCCTCAATGTGAGACACGTCTTCTGGGGTCACAAATCTTATTTTTTGCTTAGCCTGTTGGCCATTTGGAGCCTTTAGTTTGTGGATGCAGATACTCTGGACACCTGCTCTCTTTTCAAGTAACGCCTCTAACTATACTCCAAAGGTAAATCTAATCTAAGGTATGCCCAAGCATAGGGCAGGCAAAAGACACGCTGCACTTGCCAAGCTAGCGGAGTTAGTAAAGGAAGTTCTGGCCACACCAAACCCCTACACAGGGATCTATACGGCACAGAAGGACGTTGCTGCAGCAGAACGTCGAGGTGAGTCTGTGGAGGGTGTCATCCTGCTCATCCAGTCTCTGGAGGTGCCACCGCTCCTCGAACCCCTTCCGGAAACCCCTCCCAAATCAGTCCCGTCACCTGCACGACCCGCTACTTTCACGTCAAAACCCTTACCTTTTCTCCCGTGAATCCCTCTCGCCAGAGAGTTCCTGTTACCACAGTTTCTATTCAACCTTGTCCGACAAGTATCAGAACCAAGCCTACGCTGTGTCCTCCAAACTGAGACTTCCAGTGTGCGGCTTCACTCCTGCAGCTTGCCCGGGCCAGCAGCAAAAATAAGGAAAAGGGAAAACAGCTACCCTTTTTTGATTCCCCGGGTTAGTCCTTGCCCTAGTCTCCAGCTAACCCAGAAGTAGACTGCTCGTTGGGGAAGGGGGGGGGGAGGCTCGTCGACTTTCTCCCAACAAGAAACGTTTTTATTTCCCGACCCCCACCACGTGGGACGTCAATAAATTAATTATTACATTTCTTGTGAGCAGCCGTGAGAGCTGCAATACTGCGTTCTCTTGGCAGTTTTTGCAAGACCCCAACCACCCCTTGAATTACTGGCTAATCACGAGTATCTTGAACTCTCGTATTGGCTAATGACCACAGATGGACTTTAGGCGCGCAGTGGAACAGCCTTAATCGCACTTTTAACTTAAACGACTGTATTTATTTTATCCTAATTCTGTGAAATTGTACGCAATACATTGAAGCAATCATTTTATACATAAACTGTACTTTTGTCGCTAATAGCTGACTGTTTCATTTTTCTTCATGTAGTTTAAACCATGCAGTTCGTCTTGTTTGTCAGACAGTGCTATGGTAAATATTTTAATCAGAGTATTTTTTGTCGTCATAGGGACAACAACATGGTGCCACACGTTTTTTCTTAGCTAAAAATAACACTTTTGTGTACTATTCCTCATGTTATATGGACGCAAATAAAGAAAGTTTTGCTCTGATATTCATTAAATTTAGGGTACATTTAAATAAAATATTTTAAAAAATGGTAATGTCTCCATTCTGCATTATGCACCACCATACTTGCTGACCACCTGGAGTCATGGGCAGTGAGTACCATCATGTTCCAACTCCATTCAGGTTGTAACGTTTTGTCCACCGCCCCACGATGGATGAACAAAAGTTACATCTCGTCACCTTGTACCAATGCTCCACTTGGTACAACAAATGTAGCACACTGGTCCTCCTAGACCAGTGCACTAGCTCGATAATAACCTAGCCGTAAGGGCAAGGTTAAAAGCTGGAACATATCTCTTGATCTGTAGTCGAGTACTTCGGAATTTACTGGTAATATTTTTGTAGGTTATGTTACATTAGTTGTATGTAATAGTTCCCTTTGGGACATGGAGCCGGAGTGTGGCACCCTCCCGAGTGTGACACCGCTCGCCATGATGTGACGTCACGGCCCCGGCCGCCATGTTGGATGACCTTGACACTGAGTGTCAAATTACCAAAATTTGGAAAATTTCAAAAAATTTCAAAATTAAAAAAAAAAATTCAAGAAATTTCAAAATTAAAAAAAAAAATGAAAAAAAGTTTAAAAATTTAAAAAAATTCTGAAAAAATTAATTCGAAAAAAATATTAGCTCCATCTTAATTCCGGCTGCCATTTTGCTTCCGACCGTCATCTTGAGGTTTTTTTTCCGAAGCTTCCGAAAATTTTTCGATTTTGCATTCCATTTTAACCCCAAAAGTATTTAATTAATAAAAATTTACTAATATATTTTTATATGAAAATTTTTTATGCAAAAATTATTTAATTAAATCAACTACGTCTTACCCGTACGAGCTCCATCGACACACTGAATCCCCCCCACCACTTTTAACATGTATATATAAAGTCACCATACCCCCTCCCCAACCACTTTCCTTTATTTTAATTGGCTGTTAGTCACGTGATGAATTCCCCCCCCCCCCTTTTACCACTCTCACTGACACTCGCTTTATAACCCGCTCAAACCAGCTCAGCCCCCTCCACCCCCCTCTCTTTCCATTACTTTACCACAACTTTCTTATCCTTCGTCTAAAAAATTTATTTCCTTTATAATTCTCACTACATAGCATGTCACCAACGTCTTCACATAGCAGCTAGACGACCGTGAGAAGTAATGACCATCGATTGAGACTACGTATTGATCATCAATTTCAAAATTGTTCAATATTTTTGTAAAAATATTGTTTAAATATTGTTAAAATAATTTTAAAACTTAATTTAAATGCCATTAATGAATACTACTTAAACGTGACTTCTTTCTTAGCTATATCCGATCGATTCCCAATAAAATCAATCAATCAATTATTATAAAACTTTTTGATAAATATTTTTACTATAACTACACTGACTTTATTTCCTACAGAACTTCACCGTCTACACTCACACTCCTACCAAATTAGCTACATTTATTTAAATTTCCGATAAAATAAATCATTCATTTTGAAAATAACAAAATTTTTCTGGACAGTTACATATGTAAGACTCTTTGACTACTTTCAAACAGGGCGTACACAACTACATCAAAGAAACTGACGTATATTTTCATATTCATACTACTTACGCTAATCACACCACCCCTACACCCTCGCACCTACCATCCCCCCACCCAATACCCCCTAAAACTCCTATCATCACCCTCCAGTAGTCTTGTCAGAGCCTGTCCTAACTGTTCATTATACTCTTCTACAATACATGTACGCAGATATGACTTTCTCCCTGCTTAGCGAGTAGTTACATATACATTACATCTCACAGCCATGCAAAAGCGTCATTAAATCTCATATCACTGGCCTGCTTCCATACCAGAACAGCTATTTCAGTTTCATATATTATTACAATTTTTTATACTATATTTACCTTTATAGACCAAAAAAATATTTAAATAGTAATTTTTATTCTCGTCAAACATCCAAGTTAAATAAAAACTCTTGTTCCTCCAATCATTATATTTTATTTACATATAATCTTTAATCAACTGCTTGTAAATCAAACATCGCATCCCTTAAAAAAATGTTCAGTCTTTACTTTAAAACATTCAAAGTCATGTCATATATTGCCTGATTAAGCACAAAAAACCCTAGTTTCGTGTTCTCATCAACTTTGTGTCATCACAATGCAAACTAAGGCCTTGTAACAGAAGCATCATCCATGCTTCGTTGACCCAGTTACATATATTGCCAATTTTGACAAAAAAATCCCATGCGCCACCATAGTCATTGTCATGTTGGTAGTGATAGTTATCACCGGCGAAGATGTTGCCATCAGAGATGAAGCTACTGCAGTGCTAGTTTAAGTTGTTCAACACGAGCTCACATCTCATCATAACTTATTCACTGATGTAAATAAAATTCTGCTTCACTGCTACCAGTCCCACTAGTTACAGGAAATATCAAACGTATCCTGTTCTATTTTTACTTCCGAAGTGAGTTGTGGTCATAGGTAAGTTACATTGCATATAACCTGTCACACACATCTCTTATTTCACCATTAACACATCATTCGTAGTAGGTTCAATTTTCTCTTAAGTTCATTCCATCATCGAATCTTGTTGCTTTCCAGGGAGAATATCGTGACCTATACTTATATGCTATACGTGCATACAGTCTACAGCTCTTACAACATCAATATGCTGTACGACACTGGTTCGTATTACATTTACTTATTCCTTCTCCATACAGCATATCCACACGCAAATGTCTTGTAGCACTAGTTGCACTGGTGTCTAGAAGGTGTTGACGTCGATTGTCACGAGGTTAAACCGTAACTACGTAACGGTTACAATTTCCTTAAATGACGACTTATAGCTACAGAGAAGATACCTTATCAAATACTAACCCATATGCCGTTTCATGTTGCTGCTGTGTCCGATCCAGATATTCTAGTTTTCTCACAGGTACATACTACGAATAATGCTGTAAAGTCATCGGACTTCACGCACACATACTGATTTTTTTTCCCATAAATACATGCTTGCAGTAAGAACACACACAGATATTTTCCATCTTCACTGGAAGTGATGTTACCTCTTCACTATTGAAATATCTCCTCTCCCGACTACTGTTATTCTTATACTTACTTCAGTTATAAATATAAGTTTTATCCTTTTATCTTATATCCAGTCCTGCATACATGTTTACTACCTAATTGCATGTTTTATTTTCAAGTGTATTCATATATACATTTCACATTTCTTTGTTAGCACAAAAAAAATATAGTTTGAGAGATAAAGGAAAGAAACCCTTTGTAGTTTGTGTCTTGACTCTGTATTTTTTCTCATCATGCAAACCAAGATACTTAATTTTTCTCACCTTAAATTACGTCTATGTTTTACTTTATGAAAATACATCTTGCCTCTTACCGAAGGACATACCTGTAGAAGGTTACAGTACAGCCAGTAGCTTGTAACATTCTTCATAGGGTAAGGTTCCATTAGTTAGAGTTATTATCATTTAAGATGGAAGATCTCGTCCAGTATAGACGATAATTTTTCACCATCAACAGACATCATATACGATGCGAAATGTGTTAAAAAAAATACATTATACTAATAATCGAGAGTAAAAATGATTATGTGTAAAGCTGCAGGTTTTTTCTTCATTCACTTTTGTACATAGTATGTAAATTTGAAACAAATTTCATTATTTCATATCTTTAAGAGTTTCATCTATATGTATTACAGTTCTAATATGTCTATATTTCCTTTCAAGTTCCTATCTCACAGTCAGACTAAAACCTAACCATTCTTCCAGTGCTAAAGACTTCGATGTTGGTCGCTAACGAAAATCTCTCTCTCTCACCCTAACCATTTTTAACGATTCCATACGTAAAAAAAAATATATATATAAACCTACTTACATTAACCAACAATGTATAACTAATATACAGAACAGATATTTCTACTTTGCTCGTTTTAACTATACACGACCCCTCCTTTCTACCATAAATACCATAGTCAGATAAAAACATAACTCTCATGAAACTAATTACAGTACAACAAAAAACTTAAGAAGAGTCTTCAGTATTTTTTTCTATTTAAGCATAACTATGATTAATTTTTACCTTGCACATTAATATCAGAGTCCATCATATTTCTAACCACCATGAATTACAAAAGTGCTTCCAAAATACGATTTTTATTGTAATTCAATTTGTCAAGGTAAAAAATTGCGAAAAAATAATATTTTTAAAAGAATAATACATATATTTGATTATTTTCAATAACATCATAATTTTTTAAAAAGTTAATTCAGATCGAGCAAATTAAATTACATTTACTTCATTCACGTGGAGGCCGCTGGAAGCGTGTGTGCTAGAGAGACAGAGAGAGAGACAGAGACTGATCACACTACACCTCCGGCTGGTAAGGTTTCAGGTGGGTTACGTAGGGTGGGGGGAGGGCAGGGACGATGTGTCGAGTCACTCGCCACAGCTCCGGCCAGCAAGCTAAATATCTTTAGTGGAGAATATTAAAACTTATAAGTTTGTGACTTTACAAGTCTATATTTTGCAAACGGCTTCTTGGCTTTGAAAAAAACATACACTGTAGAATTTCTTTTTTAAATTCTGATCCAGTAGCGTAAATTTGTTTTGATGCGTCCACGGAGGTTCGAACCAATATCCCTCTTGGTAAAAATCATCTTTAAAACAGTGTAAAAAAAATTAAGCTTAATGTGACTCATGGTCTGTCACATACGATAAACTGATCAAAGCTTTCTGCCTCGTTCCATATCTTGGGCTCAGTCTTTTGCCAACACTAGATATCCAAACTTGTCTTTTTAGCTAACTTGTCTTCAAAGTCAACAAAAGTCTTATCTGTGTTATGATGATCATCTCACACTTAGACCACTGATACGAAACTGTTGTATTTCATACAGCATAAGACATTTTCCTCCTGCGAAGTCTTTTCTTAATCACAAGTTCAACACTTTTGTTTTCAACTTACCTTCTACTATATAAATATCATTGTTATTCATAGTTATTTTTATTACCTACATATTCACCTTTAACTCCTGTTTCAATTCAGACACAGCAAACAATAAAAAAATACGAAGCGTTAAAGAACACATCCATGATAAAGTTTCTACTCGAAATCATGTCGAACTAACATACCTTCCATACAGTTACCAGTACACATAGCCACGATACTTATCTATAGCATCATCTTCAATCTTTATTCATTTTACACACTACATACTAAATTATCAAGATAGGTCAAACTACAATCAGCTTATCATTTTAGATTTGTATACATAAAAAAAACCATACTTCTTAAAGCATTTTATCATCCAAACATAACATACACTTCAATATTATCTCAGCATTCATAATCTAACTGATGCAGGTCACATAGTAAACTATTCGCTACTTTACGTTAAGTAAACATCAACCCATATTTCCAATGTTATTTGGATAACCGTACCACATGAATATATAAACTGCACCTTTCAATCATATAACTTAACACAACCAAAAGCCGTCCCTCTTATACCAAATAACAATACCTGACACATACTATATACAGTATCATCTTCAGTACATGCACATCAGTCAAAACATAGCCATTATTAGTTCTTCGCTAAACTTTTCTAAGACGTACAAA
This sequence comes from Medauroidea extradentata, assembly GCA_003012365.1. Classification (NCBI taxonomy): domain Eukaryota; kingdom Metazoa; phylum Arthropoda; class Insecta; order Phasmatodea; family Phasmatidae; genus Medauroidea; species Medauroidea extradentata. The sequence goes on from PNEQ01104592.1 coordinate 65,048, forward strand.
CCTACATTTCGTTCTCATCCATCAAACAAAACCAAATTTTCATCTAGACAAACGCACCTTCATTACTCACTTGTACTACACCAGACATATTACTCAGTCAGGCAATACACACAAAACACCATTGGAACGAACTATTAAAACAGTGTAAAAATCAATTAAATATACCTCAAACCAAATCAGTCTCCATGTAACATTTGACAGTTTATTTCCGAAGTCACGTAATTACTATGAACGTAACTATTTTTGTTCCTGAATTCCTGTCATGACTAGACAAAACACACTAAATATAGGCCTATATCACTTGGTTTTTATTATCACATGGTCATGATCATTTTCCATGATACTCAACATTCCATGACTAAGAATCATTACACTAACTAAGTAAAATCAGATGCTGTCAAGGCACTCAATCGTATTGAAACGAACATATATATTTTGAAGGTGCGATCAGTCACTTACGTCAGTTAAGGTACACAAATAATTTTTTGCTCGTGCAACATTATCTCCTATTACCACCATCCTGAAAGACACTATCATTTACAAATACTCGGATAATATCAAATTATACATACCATGCTAAAATGTTTTAGCTTATATTTTAAAAGAAATAAATTTTTTTAGTTAAATCTAACATTTTCGTAAATACACTATTATATACACCATACTATACATATATTCGTTTAAACAATATCTGGGTGCACAGTGTTAATCTTCGAAGGTAATATTTTCTAACAATAATATCTTTTGTCCTATATCAGCTCAATCATACAGACTTTTATTATATTCACACACAAACTCACATGCAGAGCAAGTTCATACACGAATATAGCTTCACACACAGTGGCGTCGTAAATGGGGGGGGGGGGGACGGAGGGGACATGTCCCCCCCAAAAAAATGTCGTTTTTAAGATTTTTTTAAGATTAAGATTTCCTTTAGTTGTATATTAAATATTTTGATGCAGAAACGCTTTAAATAGCAGCATTTTGCACCTTAAAATATAAAATTTCCTGGTGGAGGACTCCTACACACCCCTTCATTAGGTAAGGTAGGTTATATGTACACTTTCTCTACCAGTGACGCCCCCCCTCCCCCCAAAAATCGAATGCTTATGACGCCGATGGTCACACATGCACTTACCCAGCAGAACCAGTCCATACTCGAAAATATCTACACACACACGCGCGCGTGCGCTTCAACAGAGCAAGTTAACACATGTTCTCACACACACACTTAACAGTGCATGTTCGTACTTGATATCAAGTCTATGCACACACACCACTCACGTTGTAAGTAATAAAGAAATACCATTCCAGCAATGAAAAATGCCCCTGTTATTATCTAATCCAAATTACTATTACAGGTATGCAGTTCTACTAAACCACTTTGAAATGACACATTTCCAATAAAAATTTAATAGTTAATTCCATCCATTTATACCATCTTATCTCTTTACTTATTCCCTTGCAAACTACCGTACAATTAAGTTAGTGCTAATTCTTAATGTTTCATAAAAACCCTCACTCATATTGCACCATACGTACAGCACTCCAGACCACGCAGCCCTTGAGATTTTCAGAAAATTCTTTACTAAATTCATTCTTTACAGAATAGGTATAATCCAAGCTCCATATTTTTGTGATTATAACTTTCAGCAAGACTTCATACGTTTATTTAAGTCGTTACTTTCAAGAGCGAGCCTGTAGCTTCCTAAAGAACTATATCTTGCCTGATGGTCTCATATATTGTGCTTTGTGAAGAAAGTTATCTGCACCATTTCATAACTATGCAGATTTCATTACTTTTCAGCACTCTCACATCAAGATAATGAAACCTCAAATAAACGTTATATTCATCTATCATTTATATTTTTGTGAAAAAATATTTTAGGTACACTCATTGTACCTGTTCTCTTAATACTTATCACTGGCAAATCATGAAAGACTCTATCATAAGAACCAACTTCAAGACCAAGAAGAAAAATAAAATAAAATCAGCTAGTCACCTCTTCATTTGTCAAACCTAAAGCTTAAAACTTATACATTTTGCAAGATATTGATTTTAATAAACCAGTTGCAGTCATATTTACCAGTGAAATTTTAGTTATTTTAAACATTCGAAACCGATTACCACGTTACTTCTTAACACTGCTTGCTTGGCATTTTCGTATTTAAGTATACCACCATGTACAGTGTAGTCTTATGCAAACGAGTTTTCATGTATGTATAGTTCAGCTAAATCTTACAGAAAATAACTTCCATCTTACTTTTTTCTACATAAAACACTCTAGTGTCAGTCCTTTTCTCCAGAGTAATTAAATATTATTCGGGAAAATAAATTTCAAACCCAGGAGTCTATTGACTAGTATGGTACAATTTTATTTGAGTCCTGAAGAAAACATATAAAATGATTGTATCTCAATAATCATATTCTACAGTCACCTATGTTGTAGTTATTTTTTAAGTACATGATGAATGGTCGGGTGACAGCTTCAAATGCGTTGCAGCATGTTCATATACAGGTTTTTTCTACGAAAATATTACACGTGTGCCCATTGTGCCAACATACGAAAAGAAAAAAACTTCAGACAAGGTCGGAACCTCATTGTTAAGATGCCTGCTCATTAAAAACACTGTTTCTAAGCCCTCCAACATGGCTAAAAACTGCCTTTTCAGACTACCGTACTTCAAAATGTACTAACCGGATGTACGTGAAACTCAGACTGCGACCTGCTCTGAACTTAGTTGCAGACTTTCCACTAATAAAATTATATGGTCACCGCTTTATCTCCGATAGTAAAAATCGTTCTGCGGGAATCTTGCATGCTAGTTCAGCGCTTGGCTCGTTACGGCGATGCAGCATTTGATGGGCAATTTAAGGTCAGCCTTACTGCTCCGTCGCTTATGAGCCTCTCATGCGCTGGTAGGCGGCACCCTTAAGGCATGCATTATAGCAACATGGGCCGAGATACTACAGATATACATCTAAATAACTTCCACGTAATGCTACTCCATCATCGAGTATTGCTGCTTGTGATGGGGCCACACTAATTTCCTATTGTTTAGTGCTTTACACTGAGCTATTAATGACATCATAAAACCTTACTCTGATAAGTATTCTGCCCAACAAATTTTGCTATGAAAGCTCACTTCCTTCTTAATGTAAAAATGTTGATGGCCATCTGTTAATTATAGTTCTGACTTTGTTTTAAAAGTATGTACAATATTTATTCAGCTGTATTTTATAATCTTATGTTGTGGTATTTTTATTTTCTAGAAGCTTCATATAGTGGGAATGACGTTCAGGGGTGTGTGCTGCAGAACAACTATGTCTCAGAAGATAGTGTTAATCCAGCATCCTCGGTGGAAGTGAAAACAAGAAATAGCTTGCGATCAGGAACAATGTTATCATATTCTTCAGTGAAGGATGATTGTGATTCAACTATAGCTAAGCCATTTTCATGTTCACTGTGTAAAGTCACGTTTTCTAATGTTTGCACTTTGAAACGACATGTCATTACTCACCAACATAAGAAATTGTCATTAATACAACAAGGTACTGCTACTAAGGTGTCCTTTAAAAATGGTTTGATCATTAACAGCCGCAAACAAAGTGGTAAAAACCTATATTCATGTTCAGTGTGCTTAAAAAACCTGTCTTCTAAACAAAGTTTGGTGGATCACTTACGAAGGCATTCAGGTGAAAGACCATATTCGTGTTCGACATGTTCTGCAAAATTTGTAAATAAAACAGCATTATTAAGTCATTTACACGTACACTCTGGTGAAAAACCATTTTCGTGTTCTGTTTGTGAGGCAAAGTTTTCTTTTAAATTTTCCTTGAATGTTCATATGCGTACACATACACGTGAGAGACCATATTCATGTTCAACGTGTTCTGCAAAATTCACAAATGGCACAAGTTTAGCAGTACATAATCGCACACACACTGGTGAGGAACAATTTTCGTGTTCTGTTTGTAAGGCAAAGTTTACTAGGAAAGGTTCCTTGATTCTTCATGTGCTTACACATACAGGTGAGAGACCATATTCATGTTCTGTTTGTAAAGCAAAGTTTTCTAGGAAAGGTTCCTTGATTGTTCATATGCGTACACATACAGGTGAGAGACCATATTCATGTTCTGTTTGTAAAGCAAAGTTTTCTACGAAAGGTTCCTTCATTGTTCATATGCGTACACATACAAGTGAGAGACCATATTCATGTTCTGTTTGTAAGGCAAAATTTTCTAGGAAAGATTCCTTGATTGTTCATGTGCGTACACATACAGGTGAGAGACCATATTCATGTTCTGTTTGTAAGGCAAAGTTTTCTAGCAAAGGTTCCTTGATTGTTCATGTGCGTACACATACAGGTGAGAGACCATATTCATGTTCTGTTTGTAAGGCAAAGTTTTCTAGGAAATGTTCCTTGATTGTTCATGTGCATACACATACAGGTGAGAGACCATATTCATGTTCTGTTTGTAAGGCAAAGTTTTCTTGGAAACGTTCCTTGATTGTTCATATGCGTACACATACAGGTGAGAGACCATATTCATGTTCTGTTTGTAAGGCAAAGTTTTCTTGGAAAGGTTCCTTGATTGTTCATATGCGTACACATACAGGTGAGAGACCATATTCATGTTCAACATGTTCTGCAAAATTTTCTAATGTCTCAAGTTTAGCAGTACATACTCGCACACACACTGGTGAGAAAAAATTTTCGTGTTTTGTTTGTAAGGCAAAGTTTTCTTATAAATATACCTTGAATAATCATATACGTTCACACACAGGTTAGAGACGATACTCATATTCTGCCTTTAGGCGAGATTTTCTCCTAGTTTAGTGATTCTGGCCCAGTTACTTAAACATAATTTAAATAAAAAATTTTAGGTTTAAAATTTTCATGGCATTACAAGATAATTATGAATTTGCTCTCCAGACACTGGCAAAAATGGACGTGCTCGGGTATGCTCGGGTGACGTTCCACGGTAGATACTGTGTCTGGCGTTTAACGTGCCAGTATGTGTAGTACTAGTAGTGCGAATTTTCGTGCTTTCTCAGAGGATGTTAATATTCTAATATAGGATAAAAATTTTTTAGATCGGGAACATTTATTACAGTTAATAAATTATTTTGTCCAGAAGGTGGATAACCTAAGCAGTGACAATACTACACTGGAATTACTTGTGGAAGACCAACGCAAAGAAATCCAAGACCTAAAATCTGCCCTGTGCTCAGGTTAATTTATAAAGGAGAACCACCACAGGGCTTCTACAGTAAAGCTTTGGCCAAGCCATCCAAGAGTGAACAACTTGAGCAACTAGCCAGCGTAGCAGGAACAGTAGACCATCCCAGCCGACTCCGCATCAGTCTATTTCTGCCGACTCAGGAAGGAGGATCGGAGTCAGCACATGGCAGGGCAGCTGAAGACAACTACACCCTGATATTTAACATGTCACAACAAAAGAGATCCCAAGGTAGGTCCAACACGGGTGGAGGGGGGAATAGGTTAAAGTAAACACCAACCAGATCGGTGCTTGGAAATCCACCTCACTTAAGGTAGCTGCCAAATTAGTGAAACCACGAACGAAAGTCATATTTGTCACCAGGTTTGATCTTCTGATCACAGAATTTGAAGTCAGTGAATATATCAAAAAAGAAATAAACACCAGTTGTGTTAAAAGTTTCAAAATTAAAGACTAAATTTGGCATCTATGCCTCATTCCACATGGCAGTCACTGAACGTGACTTTGATGCAGTACTGAACCCAATGTTTTGGCCTGAAGGAATTCGTATTGATCAATTCAGATGCCACCTCAACCAAGAACAGCTCTACTCATCTTCAGTAAGTGTTAGCCCTAAGCCTGCTGAAGCCATGATTTCCTCAGCGGTATTGGAGGACCGGCCTCCACCCAGCAAATCATTAAAAAGATCTGATCTCTAGACTTAATCTATTACCAGATTGTACATGGCCTAAGAACAAAGGTCGTCACCTTTAATGAGCAAGTCATAAGCAACAGCTTCCCCATTATTTGTTTAACAGAGACTTGGCTTAAGAACTACAACCTCAACCCTACTCTACCAGATGCTACCAACTTGAATGTCCAATTGTTGAAGCAGTTTGGATCCTGTTTAAGCTCAACAAGCGAAGTTGTTTATTAGAAATTATCTACTTCCCACCAGACACTCCTGTAGTAAATTATACTACCTACTTGAACTATGTTAGTGATAAATTAGCTCACTTTCGGAGGTCACTTATTATACTTGGTGAATTCAATGTCCCTGATATAAATTGCACTGTCCTTCATTCACAGAATATCACTCAACATGTCACAAAACTAAAGGCAAATAAATTATTCAACTTCACAGCAGCCCTCAACCTTATATCAATTGAACTCAATACAGTGAAACCTCGTTAATACAAACCTCAAGGGGACTCAATTTTGGGACTTTGTATTAACGAGGTTCGTATTAACAAGGTTCATTATTTTTTTTTAATTTAATTTTTTTTTTTTTTTTTAACCTACAGTTGAGGGTCTTTTAGAATAACTTGATGCAGCAATTAAATATCATTTGTACTTAAATACAGTATACATATACAACAGTTAACTTTTCTACATAGGTGTTTAAGATACCGGACACAACAATAAACAACTTTCTTGTCAATAATGCTGAAAGGCATATTATAGGCGTTGCAATAACTTTAACAAGCAGTTAGCTTGAATTAATATACATACTTATGTGGTGAAAATCTTCTGTTCTTTCTACAGCAAAAGTGAAATTACCTAAATAGGTTTAAAATAGTCATTCACTTTCTTTTGTACAGAATGCGATCTGTATATGTTGTTCACTGCAGCACAAATACATTCAAATGCAGAAAGGACTTCACTACTGACATCACTTGCACAAGTACATTCTCCAGAACACACATTGCACTGCCTGCATCCTTTTTGCCTGGTAGTGTACACACTGTCTCGCTGCTGTCCTCACCTTTAGGATCATCACAATCACTGTCCTCACAACCCCCTAATGACAGTTCATCCTTATTTTCCTGTTGACATATTTCAGATGACTGCGATGGACCTGTCAGTTCTTCTGCTGTTGGCATGGGACTGGTAGACACACTGTCGTCAATATGAACAAACTCTTGAAAATCACCAACTGCCATATGTTTTCTTAGATCTTCCCATCCCTCATCTGGATCATCAGTATCTTCCTCCTCCTCTGTTTGCTGGCCTAACCCACTTTTCGCAAAACAGTTTTTAATGGTTTCAGGGCTAATATCATACCAAGACAAGGCTATGTTGCGGATAGCATCTAACACTGTCCACTTTTGAACAGTCTTGTTGTTCTCGCATTGGCGAATCAAATACCTCACCAGGCGAACTCTGTATTTCCTTTTAAGGCACTGTATTATCCCCTGGTCGAGTGGTTGCAGAACACTTGTTGTGTTTGGAGGCAGGAAAAGCAATGAAACATTTTCTAGT
>PNEQ01104595.1:0-15659 GCA_003012365.1 Medauroidea extradentata
ATTATACACAAAATTTAAATGTTGCAGTATGTTTACTAATTTTGAGTTTTTCATCATATTGCTTTCGTTGGCATTATTTTCTGTGTGTTCTAAAACCCTAGGATAACTCATCCCCCTACAGCCCTTGAGCAAACATTTCTGTTATCAAAATATGCACTAAAGGAAAGTAGGCTGATTAGTTCTGTATAGATCTACTTGTCTTCTGTATTAATATTTTGTCAGTGTCTGTGTTGTACTGTATGTAGTCACTGCCTAACACGTCATGACTTGGAACACGATGCGATACCCTACACAGTAAAAAAAATTGTACATTTACAAAGAGTTTTTTTTGGAAACCAGTTTCCAAAAAAGTTTTTGGTAACACTACAAAGAATTTTTGTAAAATTTACAAACAACTTGTATTTTTACAAACTTCTTTGTATATTTACAGCTAATATCTGGTTAAGTTTACAACACTTTTTTGTAAAATTACGAAATGTTTTGTAAAAATTGGTCAGGTCTCCTAGGTTTATTTTGTTTCAAATCGAAAAAAGTTTGCTCATTAACGTTTTATTTACTAGTTCGCAAAGGTGTTTACGATATTTGTAACCACTTTAAAAGGTTTGTGACATCCGACTTTCATTACCTGACTTATTACGTTCTGATATTAGTTTACAAGATTTTCCTTGTAAATGTACAAATTTTTTTTACTGTGTACCGGCTACAATGTTGTAAGAGGGTACCTCCAACCTACACTTGTCAACATAATAATGGAATCTATCAATATTAATAAGAGGCTTGGGCATAAATAAATAGAAAAGCAGAAGAGGTAACGAAACATTTTTTTAAAGTTTTATCCGAGATTTCTGTCGAGAATCGTCTACTCCCAAAAGTAACCATAAAATAGCTGTATATGTTTGCGTAAGTTATTGAAATCTTAATATTGTCCAAATATGTTTGCGGCAAACGGGTGGGTTTAACATTGTACTTCAAACGATCGCAACTGAGTGCTGATCTTTTCAATTTTCTAACAATATTTTTTTTAAAGAGATGCTTACAAGTGATTTTACTAACTCTGTCCGTGCTATCAGAGCCACAGATGTTTGAAAATAATTTTGGAAGAACTTTTTTCAATGCCGTACGTGCACATGTCCATCCCTGCTTCGTGGCTATTGGCAGAGCGTATTTGTGCAGGGGCGTCGCTCGTTTGACTGCCCAATCAGAACACGGTTACTGTGATAGGACACCGAATCGATGAGAGTGTGAATGCCGTCAGTAGCTGTTAAATGTTATGTGAATAGAGATAGAGGGGGGGGGGAGAGAGAATTTGGTTAGCGCTTAACATCGAGGCTGGTGACTGGTGATATGAAGTGAATTTGGAGCAACACCGGACTGAACGGGCTTGGGAAACGGGAAATCCCCGAGAAAACCCGCCGACCAGCATAATTCCCACATGCGAAAACCCGGGGTCTGAACCCGCAGGGAATCGAACCCGGATCGTTTTGGTGGGAGGCGAGAGGTCTGACCCCTCAGCCACAGCGGCCCCTATGTGAATAGTACAGGAAATAAATTTCACCACTCTATCGTTGCATTCCAAGGCTTAAAATTCATCGCAATATGAGTCCACTCATCGTGTATTAGTAGACGGCAGTTTTTTTCGACGTTAAAGGCTTTTTTCTGGCGAAACTATCGGCAGAAGTCATGCGAATGGATGACGTGTGTTTATAAAAGTGTACATGTGTTCAGTTAATAAAACGTATACAAACCTACATAAGTTACATATGCGCATGTGCGATTCTGCGAAACGTTACGCTCTGTGCTGTTACAAAACTAATATTATGAATTCGTGACTCGGGAAACATTCCCGTCATACGTATCAGCATACACTTCGCGTTGTTGGAAGAAACAAAGGACACGCGAGATGTGTGTATTCTTGGAAGAAATGACTCACGAGTGCGTGGTACTAGGAATCTTTCTTGGCTTCTATTATCAGCCGTTTTTACGTTTCTTTTGCTGCTTTTGTGACGAAAATCGTTTTGCGCCATTTAGTTCCAATGTCTTACATGTCACATGTGTAGCTCTGAGTCATCGTCAGCGATTGGATGTTTTTAAGCCTCGCATGTCTTGGGGGTTCTACAACCTTATTCTGGTTTGCGCAATCAAACTGAGATTCTCGTCTGAACGAAGACGCGCTGCTAAAATACATGTAGCAGAGCTGCCGGTATACACGCAAGACACTGAAACAAAATAATGCAAAAAAGTTTTAGGGGAAAAAAAACACGTGGCCTTACTGATAGTTTTTCTCTGTTGTATTGCAACTGATGTTTCGAGATCTGAAAAATGTGCGTTTTCCTTTAGGCGCAATCTACAATTCAGGCACCTTTACCTCGTTCACAATTGACCGATGACTAGGGTCCGGTAATTTTCGCGAAAAGATTTTTGCCTCACTTTGTTTCAGTGCCTTACGTGCGCACCTGCATCTCTGCTATGTGGTCAGTGATTGGATGCCGTAACACCCAGCGTGTGGAGGTTAAACCAGCAAATCACAGACGTGATGTGTGGCAGTTATCCGTGTACTGATTGGCACAGTAAAATGAATAACGACTCTGCACAAAAACACGCTGTCAATAGCCATGAAGTTGAGCTGCAGGTGTGCACGTAAGGCACTGAAATAAAGTGGGGCAAAAATCTTTTCGCGAAAACTACCGGGCCCTACCGATGACTTACTCGATACTTCCTGGAAGTAGCTGAGCCAATAATTAGAGACGATGGTTTATCGCTGGAAAACTTGACTGTTTGCTGGATTTCAACGCACGTTCAACTTACCAGAAGATCACTGGCTTTAGATCGTACATGGCGTGGTTACCCTATTTGACTGAGCCAATGAGAATCCCGATATTGTTATATTTGATGCCTATTATTGCTCTGCAGACAGCTACGTTGTGGCAGACGTATAAAACCCTGCCATAAATGTCGCACGAAATCACAGTGTTTTTAAGGTTATGTTGGCACAAAACATTTTCGCGATATACAATCATCTCGCCCAATAATACAACTGTAACTGAATACAGACCCATTTCACTGTATCAGCGAGAAGATAATAAACAGCTGCGATCACATTCTGTACAAAAAATATTCTTGGAGGCTAGCCTACAGGTATGTGAACCCGCGAATTTTTCCGGCCTCTACTGATGCAGCTTTTATAAAAATATCTGAGCTTATTTTACAGTTTTTTTTGTGTAGTGTTATAGCCGCCGCGATTATAAGACCACGCACTTCTGTGTGTCATTCCTGCCAAGAAGTGTCGTTCTGGTAGCGCTTAGACACAGAATATTTAGAAATACAGAAGTGAAATAGCCGGTAGGTCGGCGAACTCAGTCACACACGCCAGCAAAATGGCTTTCCTGGCCAGCAACATGGCGGTAACGTCTACTGCCAATCAGCGTGAGGCAGCTGCTCTGATATTCGCCAGCCAGGCCAATAGGAAACCTGACGTAACATGTAGGAGCCAAACATATACGGGGCTGGCATCAACAGTCTCGGGCAGCCAATAAGCGACGAAGTTCGCACGTATCAAATGAGCCGCCACGTCGTTTCGCGTCTGTATTGTTATTTATTCTGTAGCTTTGTTCTCTCAAACGGCAACAGCTGACCCTGATTCGCCGGTAAGTACGACAGACAAACGAATCTGAGAAAGCCATAACCGTCGGAGAACTCAAAACACTACTTAAGAGTACTGTGTACCGGTTTCAGATCTCCGTGTTTGACGCGCGGGAACAGCGGAGTGATAAGAGCCATAGTACCACTCTCGACGATAGGCACATGGTCTCTATTCGCAGCGCGCCAAACTGGCGTGCAATGTTTGCGTATAACTTTGTTTTCCTATGGGACTTTAAGCGGTGAACCTAAAATTATATTTTTGCATATTACGAAGTAAAGACCAATGCATACACCTTATTTTGCATTTTACGGATTCAGGTCGTATTTTCAGGGTTACAGCAGTCTAAAAAAGCCGTTTTTAACCATTCCCAGAGGCCCCAAAATCATGTTACTAACAAGCATACTGAATTTTCAGAAAGTGGCATACGTAGTTTCAAGTGGGTGTTCTTTTCATAGATGACAACAATAAGAATAAGTACGGCGGTTTCGCGTAAAAAAGTACTCGCGGGATACTCCACAGCACTGTCCAACGGCTAAGTACGCAGTCCTCTTAAGGGCGAAGCCTACCACGCGCTTAAATAAGATGCAGCGTGTTCGTAAATACGTTTTATACGGAACTATTCTACGCGTGGCCATTGTGTCTATGTGCGATAAGAAAAAAACACTACAAACAATGACGGAAATGCAATTTCAAAGCAACACGTTAGTTGAAAAAATAATCTCGGAGACCCTCCAAATGTCTGACAACAGCTTTTTCAACCTGTTATGTCTGAAAATCTACTCACGAGATTTGTGGGAAAATACTCTAGAAACATGCAATAGACTTTTCTTAAAACTTTTCACCAATAAAAATGTGGGGGTCAGCACTGGAAGTGTCAGTCAGGCGAGTGACATACGATACCACTGCACGGCGTTTCAGTGTCTTGCTGTAGAGGCGATACCGCTCCAGATGAGCCGGTCAACATCGCCCTTGGCGCCGTGCCGCACTCACACAAACATACGGCCAATAACTGGCGCTCGAACTGCGTGCCACGTGTTCGGAGTTACGTGTGTCTGCAATGCTTATCTACGAAAAGAAAACACACTTCAGACTACTTGTGAATGTGACTGTCCAGACATTACGCACATTCGAAGCATTATTTTAAAGCCCTCAAACTTGGCTACAAACGGCTTTTTCACGCGGTTGTTTCTCAAGATATATGTAACGGATTTGTTGGAAATTGAGGTCTACAAGTACGTTTGACTATGCTACAGTGACGTGTTCAATAAAATGATAGGGTCACCGCCTGAAGTCCCACAGTAAAAAGTTACGGCGGGAACATTGTGTGCGAGTTTACCACTTTGACCATAGAGGCGATATCACAATATATGTGCCGGCCTTCGTCGCTCGTAGCGCCTCATCGATTTTCACCTCACACACACAAACATACCCTTCACCAGGCGGCAGCCTTAATGTGGATGGAGCGTCAAAGCAGTGAGTTTTCTCAGTTTTTCGACATAACTTTTCCCCTCGCTTATTATAGAAAAGCAAGGTTCGACAATCCATAGATTATACTTTTGTACACCTTCTTACTTTATTATATAATCACAGACTTTTCTTATTTTTGGAGCACTGATGGCAGATAGGAAAAATGTATCTTTTTCCTATCTGTCATCACTGCTCCAAAAATAAGTCAGTTTGTGACAATGTAGTAACGTAATAAGTTGTACAAAAGTATCATTTCCGGATTGTCGAACCTTGATTTTCTGTAATAAGCGAGGGGAAAATGTTATGTTGAAAATTGTGAAAACTCACTGCTTTGGCGCAGCATCCCCCTTAATGCCGCCCGTCACGCGCTTCAAATGCGATGTAAGGCGTAGGGGAATACGTGTTTTTTGCGGAACTATTATTTTTGGCGAAATTAATTTGCAACAGCTTGTTTCAATTCCTTGTGTGCACGCATCAGGCCTCCGTAGCGTAGTCTGTTAGGCGCCGGTCTACAATGCGAGAGGTTCTGGGTTCGGATACTCGCTTGGGCATGGATATTCAGCTCACTCACCCGCGTCGGCTCTTAAGATTCCACTGTACACATGTTGTAAACATTCTTTGTTTTAAAGCCGTAACGTTTGTTTTAGAGTATAAATAGTAAGAGTTTGTTTGAAGAACTAATTTAATGTAACTTATGTGTTCTTTAACGTGTTTGCAGTAAATTTGTTTTACGCATTAAATGCTATTTGTAAATAGTGATAGAAAGAAATGGATACTATTTTTTTCTATCTCTGTTTACAAATTGTATTTACCAAGTAATGCAAATTTAGGGCAGAAATGTTAAATAACACATACATTACATTGGTTCTTCAAACAGACATTTTATTTATTTATACTCTGAAGCAAATATTATGGCTTTGAAATAAAGAATTTGCACATGAGGTGTATAGTGTAATCTTAAGACCTCGTTGTAAAATGGCCGTAAAACCCTCTCACCTCACCACCTTATGTGCACGTCCACAGCCCTGCTTAATCTTCCGTGATAGGTGGGGACTAGAGGTACATCAATTTCGCGGATTCATCTGGCAGCAGTCTAGACTTGTCAGTCCTATACATCCACTGGCCACAATCTATTATATATTGGCTTCTTATAACCGTACAAGCAGGTAGCAAGCAATAGCACTTCGCATTATTTCCTTATTTACTACTGGCTTGCAGTAGTCAAACGCGTTTCGTAACAGCCGCCAGCAAGTCACAGACATGACAATGAAGTATACATAATTGGCGTTCAACCTGACCTGGAATGTATCTGCGAAATTTACGTACCTCTATGTTTGCATCATCCTGTTTCAATGGATTACCTAAACAAGTGCAGCTCTGCTTTATGCCCATTGCAGCGTGTCTTATTGCACAGACGTCGCTTATTTGATAGTGCTTATCAGAACAATGGTACGGCAACGCCTCACGTCTATGATTTGCGTAGAGAGATAAAATCATCCAATCACAGACCACGAAGCACAGCTGTAGATCTGCACAGAAAGCATGTAGGGTTCTAGCAGTGAAACACAGACGCGCAGGTTCGTGTAACGTTATTCTGCTTGGCATAGTCAGTCAAAAGAGCGACATCTCTCCACAAAGACCCGCTGCCAATTGCCTTCAAGCAGAACTGCAGATTTGCGCATTAAGTATTCGAACAAGTCGGTGCAAAATTGTTTTCACTCAAAATAAGTGTCTCTAAACATGTCCCTGTTGTGAAAACATACTTCCGTCTAGGGCGGAATGTCACTGTTAAGGGGGATTGATCCCTGTCAGATCGGTTTTACAGTTTTTCTTATAAATCAGGGAATAGACACATTGTTTTACTTTTTTCACGCTGACAAGGTATAGTTCATTGTTTCATTCACTTTTTGGAATCCATATGGCATTGTTTCTGATAATGGTGCGGCCTCTGTAGTCGCTCCCGTAAATAAAGCAATTTTTCCTTTTCAGCTGTTTCCCGATGCAAAATAATGAATATATTATAGTTCCAGCAATTACAGAAAATCGATTAAGTTTGTATCTATGCCTTGTCGTGACAAAAATTGTGATACATCCACTGGAACAGAAATTATCGAGAAGAAACAGATAAATCCAAGGTGGTAGGGATCAACACCCCTTAAGACACAATGCTAGTTAAATCACTGTTCCTAAGCCCTCCAGCGTACCTAATTCGGCCTTTTCAGATGTATTTACTCCTATTTTGTTTAAATTTTAGTTTATTTATCATGCTGTTTTAATTCTCTCATGATATATCGCTAGTTCATTATTGTTTTTAATTTTAGTTTTATCTTAGACTTAAGTTTGAAATGTCGTAAAATAATTGTAAACTGTAAACTGAAATTTTTATGGTCCAGTGTAAGACAAGGTGACATCGCCTTAACTGCGCCGTTAATAAAGTCGTATTATTATTATTATACCTTAATTGTATGGACCGGTTGTATGTGAAACTCAGATAGAAGCGTGCACTGAACTTTCGTGCGGACTTTACTATTACAATTATACGGTCACCGCTTAAGGCCATGGTCTTTAGTTTCTACCGTTTTTTTGCGATAATTATTTTTAAACTTAAAACGAGAGCTGATATCAAACATGTGTCTGGCAGTTTTGTTTAAAATCGTCTTCTCCGCATTGGCTGTTTTTTTTTTCAAAGCAGTAAATACTGTCTTTGAATGTTTCTTGCAATGGGATAGAATGGCAAACTGTATTATTGTGGACATACGCCGTTGCAATATTATGCCGTTCCAGAAAGAGACTAAGAAGAACAGACAACGAGATATACAGTTTTTTGTTTTTCTTAGTCTCTTTCCAAGATTTCTGGGACGACATAGTATTGCAATGGCGTATGTCTACAATAATACAGTTTGTCAGTAAATACTATGGTGTTAGCTAATATTGTAACTAACGAAATTCTGGTTAGTTGATTTTTTAGTCGAAACCGTATAATTTCCTGTTTAAAAAATATCCATTACAGCAAAACCAATTTAAAACAACACTACCAGACAGATTTTTTATATCTACTCTCGTGTAAGTTTAGCAATATTATTATCGCAAAACCAGCAGAAACTAAAAGCATGGCCTTAAAGTTCCATGATAACCGGAAACCTTGCATGCTAATTCAGTGCTTGGCCCTTCGTGGCGGTTCGGGATTTGATACACGCTTCAAGGTCGCCCGTATAGCTTCGTCGCTGCTGAGCCTCTAAAACGCAACACCCTCTCAAAGTAGGCAGCGCCCTTAAGTGACCTTTCCTTCATGATCAACTGTCTGTAATGGCCACCTACTAAAGACGGCTATGATATTGCATATACAACACCATGTGAGGTTTTTCATACAAAAAAAAACACAATATTTTAACATTCAGATAAATTATAACTGTAATAAATCAAGCTTATTTCTTATGCGATTAGGTTTACTCAAACGTTGTACGTCTGTAAAGACGTTAACACCGAACGATGTTCTCAGTTGGCTGCCAACATGACAGTACTCCAGTGTTGGTAACGAAAGCGGAGGATACTTCAAAAGTTGGCAACACAAGTGTAAACCCGTTTCAGTTGACGGAAACCATTGTAATTACGTTCGTTAACGGCGGCTGAGTATTGAAAAAATTCCTAAGCCGTTCCCTTGTCTTTTTAATTGGCAATTACCATCGTACCCGCTTTGATGCCTCTTGGTTAACCGGAGGGTGGATTATGTTTCAAACTCAAACGTACGCGCCAATGGTTTACTCGTGATTTGAACCCGTAACCCTACGGCTGGACGTTTAACAGTAGGGTTCTAATTAAAACATACGCTTGCTTATGGCGCCTAATATAACGCAATTGGCATAAAATTGCCGGCCAATCAGACCTCTGCAGTTTCCCACTTACGCTAACGAGATTGAAGTGAAATCCGGGAAAGCAACGCGTTCGTTGGATACTACACAGTTCCGCCAGATTTTGGATTTTTTTTTCATTAAATCATTATAGTTCTCTGCGCATCAATTACGAAACTGTTCACTTATTTTTAAGAGCATTTCACACGAACAAATTTTGCTTCAATTTTCTTTCAAATTTATTGGATTCTATTTCTTGATTGTCATGTGACGCCATGTTTACGTCATAATCGTGGCCATTTTGTCTTCCAGTTTATTGAAAGTCTTGTATTTCGTCGAAGATTTTCGTTTCGAACATGTTTGAAACTTTCTTGAATCAAATAAATTTAAGAATTGAGAAGGGCTTTTTCTGAGCGTTTAATTCAAATAACATATTGAGCTCTGTATGCGAATTAAACAGTATTACAAATAAATGCATATTTTTTGTTTTAAATAATATTTTAAAAATATGTGTGAGATATTATGTCTTGGCTAAACCAAATATTTTTGTGTCGTGCTAGATTAGTAGATAATTGTACAATAGGTACGTTATTTGTTTTGTGCAACATTAGTTAAAAATCGTGTGATAACTTTTCAAGTGGTCCCTTCAATGTTTACTGAATCGAGTGTCGTGAATCGTTATGCTATTCAATAAAAGGAATTTAGTAAATATTTGATCGTGTGGAGCTATTTTTTTAAATTAAATAAATAAACGATTATTTGCCAGTAGTTTTTCCACCGATAATTCCTAACATTTTCAAAGTAGCGCGTTCGTCTAGGCTACTTGTAGACGATATCTGTGATTGCTGTCTTCATAGATAATTCTTTTTTGCGCATGTTTTCATAGTATCATATCAAACACACGGTTTTATAGTGCCTGTGGTGTACAGATTGTGGAAATAAACTGTCGTACAAACATGAGACATGTACACTGAAAGAATATGATATGCAACTTAAATCAGACATGGAATTGGAAAGGTTGTTTTAAAAAATGCCAAACACCAGGAAATTTTTTGTTTCGTAGCAGGCGACGAGACCTCCCCCCTCCCTTTTTTACGTTAAATTTTGTGTTAAAAATCTCGATTATTTTATCTGTACGTTACAAAATCCAGAAAACATTGACTTTGACTTGTCATTAACAAAATTTTTAATGCGAGCACAGATATTGCCTTAGAGAAAAGTAATCTACTGTATAAAAATTATAATTATTTGTTCTTTTGTGCGTTCCTATACCATGCACGCGATTGCGTTGAAACTTAGGCGAATTCTTGTGCGTGTGCTCGCGAAGGTTTCTACCAAAAAGAAATTGGAGGTTGGTGCAAGACGGGGCACCGAATAAAATAAATGGGCATTGAAACGCATGCCGCGACTGCTAGTCGCAGATAAAATCCACAAGATGTATAAACGCTACACGGCACAGTTGTAAAATAAATCTGTTTTTTGTAGAAAACGCTTGTAACATAACTTAAAAAATAAACAATTTGACAGCGTTGCTGTAGCCTACATTGTCAGTGTTTATATAGATATTTGTTTTTGTAAGATAAATTCAGTTTTTTAACTAACCGCAATGTAGCTATAGCTGTTACATTTGTTTACACAAGTAACACATAGTTGTTACTAGCTGTTTTATCCGCGCCCGGTTTAGTTTCCACAAACAAGTTAAGGTGGCTGTCTGCCCAAGACGCCGAACTTCGTGCAAAGCTTCGCCCGATACAAGTTTATTTGAAAACATATCACAGTTCGTAAGAAATGTATGTTTAGGAATAGCGTCCAAAGAACGTCACACATTTCATTTCTGGTAATCCATGTATCTGAAATGCTTCTTTTACGCAGCCGAAAGTTGCGAAATAGTTTGTTTGTCGGATATGTTTAGGTATGAAAATATTGGCGCAGAATACACCTTTGTCCTAGTATTATATCATAAAATGATAGTCATTACTGAGATGTCTCACAGAAGTGAGATGTCGGCAAGAAGACTTCATGCCAGTTTCAATGACTTGCGCCTAGAGGCTAGAATGAGGCGTGATGCGCGGACTGTGTCGCCCTTACTGCTTCCGCACTTCTGGATCATGAACACGCACAATACATTCACCCAGGCAGCCACCTCAACGCTTTACATTATATTATATTATATCTGATGATGGTCTAGACCATGTTCCACTCAGGCTGGTTTCTGAATAACGCTCGTCGTGTGTTCGCAGTGCAAAGCAGCTTTGTTATTCTAATTTAACTGCATCCTGTACAAGTTTCAACCTCTGATGACTTTTTGTATTCTGTGTTAAATTTATGTATTTCTGTATATGGGGTTTGTATTACATGTCAAAATAAAATGTATAGTTTTGGATACTTACCCGTAGCGTATTTCTATGTAGAAAAACATATTTACTCTAGGAGGATAATTTACGCGAAACAGATGCCAAGACTGTGATAAATTTGTATAAAAACGTATTTTTACATAAAGTTGAACATTGTAAAGTAGCCCTTACTTTTAGCATTTTGAAATGCAGTTTCAAGTTTATAGTTCATCGGGAAGTTAGTTTAGCGAGGTATATTAATATTTTGTTATTTATATGATTATTTTACAATTTTTTTTCTCCTATATTGCATTGACATCCAGTTGTGAAGTACGTTTAAGTTTCAAATCGATTGGAAAATTTGTATCAAAACAAGAGCGAGTGAACAACGTGGTAATAAAGAATCTTTCACGCAAGCGATATTGAAGGGAAGGAATGTTGAGGCTGTGTTTGCAAGAGGGCGACCTCCTCTGCTTGTAGAGTCGCCCCCAGAGTTGCGGCAAGTTGTGTGCGAAGGTCACGCGCAGCCTCCCCCAAGTTCCTGGACCTGACCCTGGCCGCCAAGTTGGCAGCCCTGCCGCGCACTGTCGTCTCGCGCCGCGGCCGCAACGTTGGCTGCACTGGCCGGCCGCAGGTGCCAGCGCTGAATGGAGCCGCTGTGACGTCACGGCTGTGGTGCCGGGAAGTGCATGCCTTGCTTCGGTCCCTTGTAAATATAGGCCGGGACGAGCTTGTGAATACGCGCTAACTTGCACATTATACGTTCATTTACAACTAACTGCGCTTCTATCCACACATTACTTAAGAGTACGCGGTAGATAAATAAGCGCTAAATTCTTCAACTGAGATCTACGCTTTTTGAAATTCGGTGTAGAAAAACTACAAAACAGCAATCCTTCATAATTATATCTGCCAACTTTGTGAGCTAACATTTACCCTTAATGATGCATTTGTTAACCGTGATCTCTTGAGCCGCAAATAAATATACGAGATTTCGGCGTTAGAGATTGTTCTACAGACGTTAATCGAGAAAATTTTTTGCCCAAAGTTTGCAACAAATATTGTCTAGGATTGCTGTTTTTTTAATTTTTACAAATTGGCTTCCAGAAACCGATAATTCTGAACTAATGCATTAAGCGCTGAATTATATACCATCTACTCTTAAAAGTATGTGGTATAAATAAATAAACGCAGAAACTTCAATTGAAATCTTCACGTTTCTGAAAGTCAGTGTGGGACTACAACAAAACATCATTCCTCCTATTTGCCAACTTTATATGAGCAAACATTTACCCAGAATGATGCAGTTGTAATGCGCGGTCACTTGTACCGTAATTAAATGTATGTACGTGATGGCGTCAGAGATAGTTCTTCATAATTAAGTTACTAGAGAAAATTTTTTTGCAAAACCAAGAAACGTATAATTTTCAACCGATGCTTTTAGCGCCAAATTATGTAAGCATGCCGTCTTTAATAAGAGAGACGCTGTCGCCATCTTTTGCTGTATCTCTAATTTCAGATATAATGTTGTACGTTAGCCTGTGGTATATGGCGGTTTTCAATAAAGAGAGCAGTTTTGAAGATCATGTTGTCTAGAATAATTATTTAAAAATTAAGCCTTAACTTTTGAGTACGGTACGAGCTGTGCATTATTTATATCAAATAGTGACAGGAATATGTAATTGAGCCGAAAAGGAAAAACTAGTAACTATATGTTATTTTTGAATGATTCTTGTAATGGGGGCGAGTTACGAACTAAAGGAGTACTTTGGGCATACGTCATTGCAGCAAATGGTGTCTCACAGAAAAGCTGAGTATACACAAAACACGCAAGTAAACAAACAAAAGAACTTTGTGTACCACTGACTAACATATACAATTCCACAATAGAACACAAACAAGCACCCGAGCACCAAAAACGCACCAAGAAAAAAAAACTCAGATTGTTCCACGAAAGAAAATCCGTCAATAAGTTCCAAACAATAGACAAAATTAATTACAACAAACAGATACAACTAGACGAACGACAAAAACCTGGATGTGGGTGACACGGCATTGTGAGAAAATAGCGACTCAAGTGTTACTTTACTGGGCATGTTTGTAGCTTCATATACTGGGACGTGGGCAGCTGATCCCCCCCCCCCCCCGCCTTCACGGCCGTAAGTCATAGCCTGGCAAATTCGCGCATCATCGGTTGGTTGCGAATCCGTTCCGCCGCGTGTAATATTCGCGCCGCGTTATTCATCTCATGTTTTATTGTCGTCACCGCAGAAAAAAATTCCAGACTTTTATTCCTGCGTTGTTGGCGGGCGGCAGTTTCTTTTCACGGCTACGTTCCGTTTTACGAGACGTACAAACGCGAACACGTGTGAGTCAAAGGTTTTTGTGTCCTGGTTTCAAATTTCCACGTTTGACGCGTGGGAACAGCCGAGCGATAAGGGTCAAAGTACCACGCTCGACGAGAAGCATTCTTCCTTTATTCACAGAGCGCTAAACTGGCGTGCAAGGTTTTCTTTGTGTTTTTGTCCTTTGGGCGACTAAGCGTTGAAAGCAAATTTTTATTTTTGGATAGTATGAAGTACGGACCAACGTATGCGTCTCGTTTTCCACTTTACTAGTTAAGGTGGTATTTTCGAACATACAGCTGTCTAAAAACCCCGTTTTTATCAGTTCGAAGGCCACGAAAATCATGTTTCTAACAAGCGCCCTGAAATTTTAATCAAGTAAGAAGTGTAGATTCAAGTGTGTTTTCTGTTCGTAGATAACTGCACACTGAGAGAAAGAATGGTTTCATTATACTAAATAAATTTTTTTGGGTGATGTTTGTTTCAGCTAAACAATATTTTGTTAGTAAGACTGAGCTTGGAGTCCTCCAAACAAATTAAATTATTCCCCTCGACCAAATTATTCATTTAAATGCACTTTGTTTGTGCCAAACGTATATTTGGTTACTATAGGACGTCGAATAAATATTTTGTGCAAACAAACGACATGTTACAACTTGTCAACAAAATAATATTGTTAGTTATAAGTGATGTGCTTCAAACCAACAATGTTTTTTTTTTTCGATGGACTAAATTATTTTTTTGGCGAAGCTAAATCCATTTGGTTGACTTGCGAAAGATGGCAGGCTGGCGTGCGTGAGCGATAAGATGGCGAACACTGTATACCTTAACTTTCAAAATATAAGCTTGTGCGACAAGTACGACGTCTAAACTGTTTATCAGTATAATTAAAGTATCATTTGGTAATATTATATGATTATATTATACAATCGTTTGGTAATATTTTGTGACGTCGTTTACCTTTTCGCAGACGGAAAATAAAGCAATACAATCGTAATTTGATATTAGGCTCAACTATTCCTATACAAATAACAGTATAAATATCACAGAAGCACTCGTAGCTCAGTTGGGGCCGACCCCCCGTGGCTCAGTTGGTTGAGCGCGGCCGGCCTTGGTGCGGGGGGCTCTGGGCTCGATTTCTAGGTCTGGCTGGGTGTAAATTTGTGTTTGTCCCTTTGGGTCTCAAAAATCGTCACTATATAAATTGTCTCACGAAACGTACTGGGGTCTCTCAAATTAAGTCACATTAAAGGGGGAATGGTTGGTGAAGTGGTGATGCGGAAGCTTCCGCATCGCCGCTGCACCAAACATTTTGCAAAAAAAAAAAAAAATTGGTTAGGTCATGCACAAAAACAGATAAGTAAAGGGATAATGAGATAACATCCCGGCCCGGTCTTAAAATTTCAGAATTTTTTGAAGTTCATTAATATATATATATATATGTTTTTTTTTTAGTTCTTAAAATATTGCATGTCGATGTGATATGTTCAACGAAATATTTTTATGACCAGCTAAATATTTGGTACTGCTAACAAAATTCAGCTATTTGCCTTAAACAAATCGAGGGAACAAATTAATTTGGTACGAACAAACAAATATTTCGTTGCCCCTATACAAACAAATTATTTGGTTGATTCAAACAAATTTTGTTGCCACCAACAAAATTTTTTCTCAGTGTGGAAAACAGACGTCAGAAGGTCCGGAGCTGGGGATCGAACGCGAGTCCTCCGGAATGTAAGACGAGGTTTTTTTCCCTTATCCGCCACTCGTGTGCGTGTGTGAAGTTCAGATATTTGAAACGCACAGCCACAATGTTTGTATAGATATTGTTACAAGTTTGAGAGCACAAACTTTATATTTGGGCAATTCCCATGAGTTCTTTGGGATAGAGGTCTATAATTACAAATAAAAGAGTTAAATTAAGTACTGGATTTAATAGCTCACAAAGCTATGAAATACACAAAACAGTAATCAACTAGAACTCTCACAACACAATTAGTTATGCACACAATTACTCCTGTGTCAC
>PNEQ01104596.1:0-71087 GCA_003012365.1 Medauroidea extradentata
CCTAAAACCAGTTTTTGCCAATGAAATTCTTTCCTCTCCTTCCACTTCGCATCTTAGGAAATTTAATAACTCTTGTAATTTTCCGCTGTAAGTGTTTGAATCACTGTTTACATTATCTTTAACCTCAGAACGACTTGTGGGACACCTCATCCAAGCCCTCAGTATCTCCTCTGGTATGCACGACTCCACGAGTGGAAACGGCATAGCAGCATACTTGTCCTGTGTCATTCTTATTGATTCTAAGCCCGCAAATGCGATTCCAACCGATCATATAGCTGAGACAGATTCCTTCTATCCTTTCCAACTGTCACGTTCTTTATCACAAGTCCTAGAAGCTCTCTGACATAAAATTCAATTAACAATTCTTCTCTACCAAATCGAACACGCAAGCACTCTATCGCTTTCTTATAATTGCTTGCTGTTGGCGGAAAGCTATCTACAGTTTCTCTTGCTCTAGTCCCAGCAATTGTAGACTGAAATAGATATTGAAATTTATCTTCTGGTTCAATTTCTTCATCCTCGTCAATTCTTTTAAACTGGCTCCAAAACCCTAACCAGTCTTTCACATCTCCTCCAAATTTTTTATCAATTTTCGGCAACTTTAACCTTTTCCGACGAGAACCTGGTGACGAGCACTCAGAATTACCTTCATTTTCACTAGGTGCAACTTTACATACTAACTCTTTGTAATAGGCTTCATTTTTTAATTTTGCTTCAATCATCTTGTCTTTATATTCTTCTATGGCTAAATATTCCGCCTCGTATATATCACTTCTGTCACTATCTTGTAATGCGAGATCGAGTACTCGTTCGTCTAGTAAACACATTTCTTGAAATACCCTTTCTAATTTCTCAAATAAAAATTTCACTTTACTGTCATCATTTCCACTTAACCTCGTCACATAGTGAATTGAATGTTTTCGTAAAAGACATTCTAACAGGCTTCCGTTGCTTGTTGAGGACTTCCATCTTCTGTCGTTCAATGTACGAATTTTCACTTAAAATCAGATACTAACGACAAATCACGTCGGGGTCACCACTTATGTTGGGTCCAGATAAAATCTACCCGATTTTACCTCCTCCCTAGTGTTAAATACGTCAAAATTATCCCAGGAACTCACTGCATTGATAAATGAAAACAATATATATCTTTCTCCTATTTATTCTCCCATCAGGAAACAAACAAACCTTTCTTGCTCTTTCTCCATAGAGCTCATATCAGAATAGACTCTGCACTTCAATTACATTTCAAACCTTGACTACAAATAAATATTGTTCTCGTTTCTAACAATTATATAGATAATAGCAAAATCCAGTAAGTCAAACATAAGGGGAAAAAAAATAAATAAAAACAAGACATGAAATAATAAAGGCCTAACTGGTGGGTGGACCGCCTCACAACGTTATATTGACCTTCCAATGTTTTACATTACACCTAACAATTTAAAACTGTGAGAGAACTTTATTTGTTCATATTTTACAAAATAGATTCTGTAGGGGCCTAGTAATAATTTCAAGAGGCAAACAAAGCTATTAAGAATTTATAACTTTGAATAACCTACACCTTTGTGTTCCGCCTCAATATTTCAGATTTAAGACAGAATAATTTGATCGTCGTCGTCGTCTTCATTGTTTCTTGCCATCGGTAAACTTTATGCTGGATTATGTCAATAGTTCATTGCATTTTTGCAATTTGTGAAGAAAATTTAATGCCATTCCCCAGAGACACGGTCGTAGAAGAACAGGTCTGGACACTCACCTGGAAACTTGACCCCCTTGTTGTTTGGCTGCAGTTCACTAAGTTCATGATAATGCTACACGTTTTTGGCGCAGCAGTTAGGGCGGTCGGCTCAAGCTCCGCCCACTTCCTTCCAAGTAAGATAAATAATTTATCAAAAAGTATTTTTTATCAATGTATGAAATACTTCCTTCGCTCACAATTTAAAATCATGGCTCCAGAAATCTTTATTTACTTTATAATGTTAACAATGGATAAAAGTGGGCGGAGTTTGAGTCCGACCGCCCGGGATACAGTGCCAAAAAGTACTACATTCTTGGTAACTTGAAATACAGCCAAACAACAAGGAGGTCAAGCTAAATACTTTGGTAGATAGGCGAGTGTCCAGACCTGTTCTTCTACGACGGTGCCCAGAGACAAATTTTAGCAAAATTAACGTCACGTCAGTACAAATGTCAAATTTGTAGTTCTTAAATCTTTTTGCCTTATTAAAATAAAAGTACAGTATTTACTTTATCACTACGTGTGACAAACAAAAATAAACCAGGTAACATTTAACAACCTACCAGGAAAAACAAACATGTTGCATTACGTAACCTAAACACTTACCATTTTCCAGTCAACTTCAATACTCTCGAAACTCTCGTAGCAGTGGAATATTGATTTTGTCAATCCACATACAATAGACATATCGAATCAAAGACATATCTTACCGGAACACTCAAAAAATTGCAAAATTTGCATGAATTTGCACACATTTATTAATTTTGCGATTTCAAACAGAGTTGGGTATTTTCGTTGTGATTACCATTACCTGAGATCATCACCATGATGGTAATTATAGTTCCAGACACACCTTCACCAAGCTTAGACAATCTTACAATGTTGCCAAGCTTACCAAGTTCAAGACGAAAGTCATCGTGAAGCCTAAATACGGTACAAATAAATATAAAACAAACTAACAATTGTATTTACTTCCCTTCGTTATTTCAATAGAATTTTTATGCAACAATTTCATTAAAAAAAAAAAATAAAGCCACCTTTTAGCACTTCAAAAAAGTGAAAAAAGTGACAATTTTCAGAAATAGTGACTCAAAGTGACTTTGGTCAAAAATAGTGACTTGAAGTGAAAAAAGTGACCGACTTTGAGGCCTGCCTAGCGGTCTCTTCCTTTGTTTTACAACAAAAAATATCTGGTACAAATGAAAAAAAAAAAAAAAAAAAAAAAAATAGTGATGAAAATTGCAGTACACCGCACCCTTAAAGCTGATCTGGGCAAATAGGCCCAGACAGGTTTGTTTATACTTATGCTTTATGTTGCTATATTATTTCCCAAGAAGTATGAATACAATTTTTTTGTGCGTGGTTAATAAATAATAATACTGTTTTAATTTCAAAGGTAGGACCAACCATTAATGGCGTATTCCAATTGACTGCTCCCCGGGCGCACCAGGGGCGCACACGGTGCGCCCCGAACACTGAAAAAATGCAATAGTCACGTGATTCCCGCAACGAGTGTGAATTGTTTATGCTCCAACAACTGGAACACGCCACATTTACAGTGCAAAACATTGGTGGCAACAAATTACTTGAAACATGAAATGCTTTAACCATAGGTACTCCAAAACAGCCAAAATGTAATCCTACGAAATTTGATAGGTTACTTTTCTTCTTGATCTATCGGTAAATAAATGTACAGACAACTCGATCCTACTAACCTTACTATAATTTTGATAACGGACACAGATATTAAAATAATCACTGTACGTTTGCATCACATAAACTTCTTTGAATTTTTTAAGTTCCGAACAGTCGTATAATTGCGTAATTTCCCTCACAGAAAACATTTTTTTTTGTTTACACAATCACAGGTCGCCGTCTCTCGAGACGGTGCAGCAAAAACTGCTCCCGGTGCGCACCCATCGAGTGCAACTCTCAATTGGAGTACGAAAATCAGAATGCTCCCAACAGGAGTTCCGGTAATTGGAACACACGGCACCCGTCGGGTGCGCACCGAGAGCATTCGGGTGCAGTAATTGGAATACGCCATAAGGTAAGTTTTTTATATAATCTACTGTGCAGTCTTAAATTTTCCTTAATCTCATTTTTTTAAAAACATAATATTTTCATTTAATATTCATTCAATTGTTTGTTAAGGCAGAACCAGTTCATCAGTGCTATTTGTATTCTTATTTTACGACCATATAAAGTGTTTGTTGCTTTTTAGGGATACTAAAATTTAATTTTCTTATTATTCCGGCCATACATGCATACTGGCCCGCCTTGCCAGTGGCTTCCATCCCTTGGCCACAGCTTTCATTTCTAGCTTCACGTCCCTGGAGTTGTATTTCACGCTGCATGTAAGATTAACTTCTGCTGTTCACGCAGCGATCCCACGCTCACAGCAATCCCAACACTGTACCTTAAACCTCCCCCACCCCCGTTCTGTTGGTCAGAAAATGCTTGGTACTCTGCTTGTACAGTCAGTTGTAACCAGTTTAATCTGTACAATGTCCAGTAACGTGGGCCATCTTGGCTGTTTCGACACTCGTGCGCCATCTCTTGACGTTATTTTTTAATTTCTTGTACCTGTACGCAGTCTCCCGAACACTGCTTCGCTTCGCGGCCATTACACGTACCTTGTGCGCGCTAGATGTGTTTCTGGACGAGTCTACTACTACTCGCTTACGTGTGTAACACAGACTTCCATACGTTCAGGATGTAGTCACTCGTGGGCTACTCTAGCATTTCTTATTCTTTAAGTAGAAGTAGCGGTGTAGTTACATTTCTGGAAAAAGTAGTAAGCAATTTTTAACAATCTACATCTACTAGCTTCAAGATGCTACCAAGGTAGCTACTCTTCACCGACATCTTTGGTAAGTGTTACCGCTGTGAGAGTCCATTGCCTTTTACAGTGGAACCCCTATCTATTGAACCCCCATGTATCACATGTCCACATCTATGGGACACTTTCTGTGGTCCCATTTCTTATTTGTCTGCATTTCAAGTCCACATCCATTGAATGTCTGCATGTATTGAAATTTTTTGTCAGTCCCCTGAGAAATGATGGATAGAGGTTCCACTGTATTAGTCTCGAGCAATAACTAAATTTTTCAATGTTTTTAGCCTCTATTCACAGAGGGTTCCAAGTTCCTAGTTCCAGTTGCGATTTCAATTTCAATGTCAAGTTCCAGTCACATTTTCAAGTTTACGTGTGCTCGTGGCTCGACCGAAATTCTGTCTCTACCGATTTGGTAGACTGGATTGGCCATGGCGTGGTCTCACAACTTCTACAGCATAGCGATAAGTAGCCGCCTCATGGACTTTCTTTATTAGAGTATCCTACTCTGAGGATGCTGCAACCTATGGTAATGCGTCTTATTCTCTTTATTCTTCGCCTTCAAGCTCCAATACAGAAACTTGATTCACTATAAAAAAAAAAAAGCAACTTAACATAATTATATTGTCTATTTTTCACTATTCTGTTAACACTCAAAGTTTTATATAAAAGTTTCTGGCACTTGAACCTAGGTTTTATTTCTTTTCTTTAATACAAATATCCTCCGAGTTAATTAAATTAAATAATAAATAATCTTCCTTGACATCACTGTTTACCAGCACGCAATAAATTAATTATCAGGTAGCAGATTTTGCCCATAGTGATGCGGTTACACACTCGGTTGTTTGTGATTTGAATATTTATATAATACCTATTATTCAATGTGACCATTATGATATAAAGTAGCCAAGATAATGTAACAAAGTGTTACATCTATGTACTATTTGAAACTTAAAACATACTGCTATATGCGGTTTGGACGAACCTTGTAGTGTAACTCATAAAAGTTATCTTTATGTATTTTTTTCAGGTAGGCGGTGTGTGACGAGTGAAAGGCACAACGGCGTCCATATAAGAAAAGTCTATGTGTGTGTTGTGGTATCATGAGAGCAGGTCTCCTGTTACAGTGCAGCGCAATTTCCGAAGAGAGTATGGACGCCCAGCACCTCATCACAAGAGTATAAAGGCGTGGTATGAGACATATAAAGAGACTGGTAGTGTGTGACGCTGTCCACGAACAGGCCGTCCGTCTATAAGTGATGACACTGTCCACGCTGTACAGGAAGCATTCCAACGAAGCCACTCCAAATCGACACGTCAGGCGTCACATCAACTTGGTATTCCACGTGCAACGGTGCACATAATCTTGCACAAAAGATTGCATTTGTATGTGTACAAAGTTCAACTTGTTCAAGCCTTGCAACCAACTGACCACGAATGTCGCGCTGCAATTGCGATAGAAATGTTGCATCGTATTGATGCTGATAATGCCAATCTACAGTGTGTGTGTTTCTCCGATGAAGCAACATTTTGTATGTCAGGTAAAGTGAATAGGCATAACGTACATCGTATATGGGGGTCCAAAAATCCTCATTCCATTTTAGAACATGAGAGGGATAGCCCAAAAGTCAATGTTTGACGTGCCCTTATGCATAAAAAAGTTATCTGGCCTTTTTTCTTTGCAGAGCATTCAATAACAGTGAACTTCTACCTGGACATGTTAGAACTTCATGCAGCACCTCAGGATGGTGCATCACCACATTGGGAATTGCATGTCTGTGCTTTCCTTAAGGGGCCTACCTACATAGAGCCTTTGGACGTTCGACCTCGTGGACGTGGAGTTTTCCCCCACAAAAGCGGGATGGATTAAACCCCTTTGGGGAGGAGGTTGTCTCTCACTCTGTCTGTTGTCCTCTCGGCTCGGTCTTGCAAATCCTTCAATTTTCCACAACACTGGCTGCATATTTACGCAGGACACATATTACAAGTTCAAGATTTCCTCAAAGTTTTCAGTTGTTACAAGGCACAAACATTCATGGGATCGAAAGCTAAAGGATAGATCTACTTAGGTTAAATGGTTTTAAGTAAAAAGCCGGCAGGTAAGTCTCGCTATCTTAATTTTACATGGCCTGAACCTAGCGCGACCAGAGACGCCATGAGGGTTTTCTACTAGCATGCTGCGAGTATTTTGTTCAATGTGGTTTACATTTTCCAGTCCTCAGGAAGGTTTTCACCCACTCGACTGTTTGTCAAGTTTCTCTAAATAATTCTCTACCACTTAATTAGTCGAGGCAAAATGAACAGTAATATTTATTTGGTTGTGAACTTTCTGAAATGTAATTTGACCGACGTAATATATTTTCTGCTAAAACACTAGTAATGTGAATTGGTCCTTTTCTACTGCAACTGCATTATTTTAGTTTCTCTATGTAGTATTAGTCAGCCAAGCCTATTAAATTTAATTTCTAGGTGAACCCTAGCTGTGCCTTTCTATAAGTTTCATATTATATTCACTCTACTTTTCGGCAGTATAAATTTTAATTTATTTATTCAGGCTGTGTATCATTTCGGTAGATTTAGTGTAGCAGTTATCATAGGAGTTTGCACGAGACTATTTCAGGGACGCCTGGGAACTCCGTCAAGAACTTCGACGGTAAGACTTAACTGGTGTTTCCCCTTCCCCCTGTTCAGCACCCCACCTGACTTTCGAAATAAAAATTAACCAAAATCATGACTACTTTACGTCACGGCAGTAATCAGGTTAGGCATTTCTGCAGTACACACCATAATACATATTACATAGCATCATAGGGGCACACACGCCACCCCAGGTCGCACGCCTATTGGCAGCCTGACGTCACATGACAGAAAAATAAGGGGTAGAAAATAAGAAACAACGTTGAAAATAACCGGAAAAAAAAAACTAGAATGCACAACGAAGCTAGTAATACCCCAGCCTAAGGCCAACTAGCGAAAACATTATTGATTATGCCCTAATTGAATTCTGGATTATTCTACAATAGTACATCCAGCGACTGCGTTTCTATAAGTTACCCATCCCAAACCGAAACCAATAAACAACGAAGTGTTAATTATTTAAAACATTTCTAAATAAAAAATTACAATATTTGCTTGAAATTAACTTACATAAAACCAAATTCAAAACAAAAACAAACCTTGTAAAGCTACAATCTAGTGAGAATAATGTGCAGCCAGTATTGTAAACAAATTACCAACTTGTCTGAGATCTAAAATAACCACAAGAAAATTACAACACATTTTGGATTTTATTGCAATTGTACATATACCTTGACTGTTGACGTTTAAATTGTCAGCTGGAAAGCACATGGTGGTGGAAGGTAAAACAATGTGTTTGTTTACATAGTTCTACTGTCTTACAATCTGTCAAAAAATGGAATTCTTATTCGGTATGGACAGTAAGAATGGCCACAATAAATTTTAACCCTTTAATCAGTGTTATCAAAATTGTTAGTAGCCACATCATTATGGTGAGACTCAATCACTTAACTTCAGAAAAAAAAAAAAAAAATCGTGAATGTAAAATAAATCAGTTAAGTCCATTTATCTTACCCGTGAAGGTTCATCTACAAGCTAAAATTGTATGCCTCTCATGTCTACTATATGTTCATACTTTTTCTTCCAGTAAATGAATTATGTGTGTAAGCAAAACAGAATTATTTTTACTTAAATAAAACAATATGATGTGAATGCAACTCACCCTATTACAATGAGCCTGTTTCATTGACAACATGTTGATGGGTTCCTTGCAGATAGTGTCCTTAAACCAAATGCCAGGAACCAGTAGGGCACAAAGTAAGTGAGCCCAGCCTCCATCTGTTGTCCTTTTGACTGCTCCACCATGACGCCCACATAATGAACAATCCTACACAGTACATGTACCAAGAACTTGAACCAAAAACACAAACAGTTACACATTATTTAAAAACTTACCACTACTATTACAACTAAAAACAAAACAACACAACACGAAACTCACTTATTCCAAATATTAATGTGAAAGGAACATACAAGTGGAATTAAAAACAAACACAAAAGTAACATGGGCAAATTATTATATAAAACAGGTAGTATTCAGATTATATTTTAGTGTCACATATAGTAGATTCTTATTTTAACAACCACTTTCAAAGACAAAAAAAGTTGTCGCGTGTGCATATTTATATATGAATAGCCCAGTTCAAAGGGGGAAACAACCCAAAAAATTGTGTTTCAGAGTTTGGCTCACCTACACAAACCGACTTCTTTTAATAAGATTGCACTTTTTATGATTGCCAGTAAAGAGCTAAACATTTAATTTCTTTTATTTTAATAATGTGTGATAATTTCAGCAAAGGCAGACTATAAACATTTTAAACACTTTAAATAGTCGCCTCTGTACTTTTGCTTCAAATTCACACAAACCAAATACGTTAATAGTATATTTTTCAATGAAACTGAAATCTTTCTATATGTATTTTACTCAAAACTGGGAATTTTGAGTTGTTTCCCTTGACGCGTCTTGGTGGGGAGCAGGTAGTCTGTCTGCGAGGGCGCGATGGCGAGGCAGCAGCGTGCTAAGCCCAAGATGCACTCCTGAAGCAACGAGCGACGTCTTCCTCGTCGGACTCTCCCCACCTCATAAGGGATATTATAGCGAGGGAAACTAGCGCTGCACTAGAGGTTGCGCTTCCACAGTACATGTAGCCGAAGGTGGATGGGAGGAAGTGGCAACAATGGGGTGCTGATCCTCAGACAGGAGAGCACAGAGGTGCCAAGGTTAGGAGTTGAGTCGGATGGGGGTCCACAAAGCGAGGATGGGGTTCAGACGGAAACAGGTATTGAGGAGGGGGTGCTAAGGAAGGCTGAACCACCAGGCGACTGTAATGCCAGCCGAACAACGGTGTGGCCGTTGAGCGGTGTGCCTCGTCGAGCGGCAGCAGAGACCTCCCTCTGGATCAAATACACACCTGTCTCAGAATCCCTAACCTCCAGTGCCTTCTGTACCAACTTAGCGAACTCCTGTCTGGCCCTCAACTTCCTACCCGACCTCAGATGAAGATGTAAGGGTACGGCTAACTGATTGTTGGTAAATGGTATCACGTAGGATCGCCTCGTGCAGCATGTAAAGCCTAATGCATCGGAACTATTGTTGGTGCTGGGCAGGCGGACTTGTAGAGGGGCGCTAGAAGTGCACCTCAGCACGTCTATATCATCTCTCCCAGTCAAGACAAAAACCTTCATGTCTCGGATAGAGCACAGTGTAATCGTGCTACCTCCAGAGGGCATAAATAAGAAAATTTAGACAGCGTGCGGCTTACGCCTCCTCCCAGTCGTAGGATGCTTCTGACGACCCAATATCAAACTCCCATGGCGATCCTATGGGATGCAGAGGTCAAACGTGTCTAGCAGGTGGATGGGTTTATAAACAATGGAAGGTAATGTGAGTGAAGAAAAGAAAGGAATGATGTTGCTGCGTGATTTATTGGCATACGCCAACAGTGAAAACTGAAGCACCCTGTGCATAAAGTGCCTGAAGGGCGTGTAGGAAGGAACCGAAGAGCACTAGCTGCTGTGGGGAGAGTCGTCGATGCAGGTGACGCCTCGGAAAGCGGCTCTTGGTCGGCAAAGCTGGAGAGCTGGTGTAGAAGGCTCTCACGGTCGTGATAGGCACTTCTGGAAAGGATCCAGCGGTCGCTGGTCTTCCGGGCCTGGAGCTGTAGCTTATAGTAGCGATGAGGGTAGAGAAATCTACAGCAACTGAACCTTTCAGTGATAGCAGAGGTACTGCTCAGGGCGAGTAGCAAACAGGTCGCTACTCGAAGACCAACTGCTCTTGGCAATTTAACTGAGCGGCATGTAGGATGCGACTGACTTCGGTGGCTTGTGCTCCCTCTTTTATACCCTTCTCGAGGCGGTCTGTGGTGTTGGCCGGACGCTCACCTAATGAGAGACGGTGCGGACGCGAGGGGGTGGTCCTTCCCTCCTCTGTGGTCTTCTGTGCTGCAGGTGGCGTGTCTGCAGGTGGCGTGTCTACAGGTGGCAATATGTCTCGTAGGAAAAATACATTAAAATATCCCTGCCCAGGGTTTTTGTGAATTAAGGATAACTAAGGAAGGGTTAGGTAGGTTTTATATGAAATATTTGGTGTCAGAAGTGCACTGATGTGTGTGGGAGTAATAAGAGTCGAAAGGATTAACAATAGGTGCGGGAATATGGAACGGGCAGGATGAGGCGGCTGCTTCACAGCTCAACACGCGGCGAGCATGCATCACCCTCATATATAAACTTAAATGTATGGATTTTGTATTTTTCATCAAATGATGAATGTTTACTTTCAGTTATATATTACAATTAAATCCTATCAGCAAATGAAAATTTTTGTCTTAATACACACTGGCAATGAAAAATCTACAGAAAAGTGATTATGTGATAACACGCGACAAAACTGTGAAACTGGAACATGGAGCAAGTGCCAGATGAGAAACAGATTAAACTTGTATCATATTAAAGCTCATTACTTCTAGAGAACTGTTTTATTGGAAACAAGTCTGTATTAAACTGGAACTAAATTCATCAATAATCTTCCTTTGTTTTTACTAAATACTGTATACAAAACAAGCAAAAGTGATGATTTTAAAAAGCAACTAAAGCTGTATCTACTAAATATAGCATTTTATTCAGTGGATGAATTTTTTACCCCACCTCAGAGTAGAAATTAATTTTATCACATAAGGGTGTTGAATTGCACTGTTGTTAAATTTCTTAATTATTTGTACTGTTTCAATTTGTTAGTTTCTACTTTCGTTGTAGTCAAATTTCATAGTTATTTGAATTGTTGCCATTTGTTAGTTTCTATTTTATTAGGTTCCTCTAATGTTATCCTCTTCAATATTTTTAATTTCAAGTTATTTGACTGTCAGGTATTGTAATTGTAATTTTATCATACTGGCTATAAATTCACATTGTGTAGTCTAGCAATTGAATGTTGTAAACATCTGTAAATTACCTACATTGTTAAACATATACAAATTCAAAATTTGACAAATTCAAATACATTTCGTGTAAAAAAAAAGGATGTTAAAATGAAACCCATTTTTTCTACTGCCTTTGCAATAATTATTTTTTCATTTATAAATGAGAGCTGATATAGAAAAACACAGTTTTTTTTTCCAAAACAGTATTGTAAAAGGAACGTGACCCTTCTTCACACAACAACGAATCCTGGTCACAGCACCAAAATGTAAAGGGGACTTAGGTAGATACACTGCAGTTAAACAACGAATCCTGGTCATTTCCCAAAACGTAATGTTATCGACTATGGGAATATACTTCCCCGACCACAAACTTCCCCATTCTTGCTGTGACCATCTCACAAATGCAGCCGGAAACGAAACACCACTCAGCACAACCTTTCAGCTCAAAAGCCCAAAACAGACTGGCTGACCAACACAGTCACCCCACCTTCCCTAATACAACGCCCCTGGTAGCATCTCCAACACACTAAGAAAAAAAAAAATATATATATATATATATATATATATATATATATATATATATATATATATATATATAACTAAACCAAAACTAAGTAAAATATAATGAAAAATAACAACCTTTATAAGCGTAAACCACCATTTGAATAAAAATGTTACATTCTAAAACATAACCACACTTTAAATTACAAAACAAAGTTTAATACTTTTAAACGGCATGTCATTTGATTGGCCCACGCCGGCCAGTGCAATACCTATCACTGTCTCTCTTGCACACTCAACTTGCGGCCACGCACGTGCACTCCAGTGAAAAATAAAAGTAGTAAATACGGTTGAAAACTAAATTTAGCTATTCGAGAAACAGGGTAAGCACACATGTGCCGATACACTCAACTTGCAAACAATACACCCAGCCTGAAGTCAAATATAATTACTTTTCAAATCAAAACTGCTGTAAATGAGGATCTTAAATTAAAATTACAACACAAAGTAACCTAAACCTAAACAAACAAAATTAAATATAAAATAGAATAGAATACTGATTTAGGTAAAGACCAAACATTATCCTTCTGAACTTCAGTCAACAATATCAGAAGATAAGAAACCCAATACTGAACAACAATTTCAATAAATTATACTAAATAAAATAAACACAATAGTGACAATAATAAAGGAAATAAGGCCTAAATGAGTGGGTGAAATATTTTTTTTCAATACAAATGATAACGTGCATTTGATATTTTTATCTACGAAAATAAAACACATTTAAAACTTTGCTTCTCTATTTTTATTTTCTGGATATCATGTTTAGGAACTAGGTTTTGCTGCACCTAAAAATTGCTAAAAACTGCATTTCCAGACTGCTCTGACGTGAAAAATACCAACGTAAATCATGAAACAAAAATAGAGAAGCACGTACTGGACTTTACTACGCTTTCCATAAATAAAAAAGTAGGGTTACTGTTTGAAGACTAGTAGAAAAAAAGCCAATGACTTAAACACTGCACACAGTTTTCAAAGTCAATGCATAAAAAGGTAATACAGTTGTTGGTGCAAGAACCAGCGTAACTCTAGTCACCGGCACTTCTTACATACCTCCAAAGGCTTTTAATAGCTAGATCTTCGAAAAACGATACGTGTATTAGTCAGTAGGGGCATATAAAATATTGGTAATTTTGTACCTCGTGCTCTGCAATTGTTAATATGCCTGGCCTAAAAGTCACATTCATTCCTCCCATTTATTCAGTTAATTTAAGAGATGTGCATTGTTGCTTTTAGCTCCAAAATTAATTTTTTTTCTTTCTTTTAAGCATGGTAAGCATTTGACTGGGGTGTTTGCTCATTCGCTGTTATTGAAATTACTATTGTGTAGTGTCTGTGTGTTTTTAAATAAATAGTAATATTACCGGTAACCTATTGAAGTAGTGGACAGCACCCGAACGACTGATTACTTCAGGAGGGCACAAAACTGTAGATGGACATACTCTATAAATCCACCCGCGTAATGTTTTTATTGTCGTTAGAAAGAATTTAACTATAATTATTTTTATTTTATTGTTTGTACAAGAAAATCCGCTTTTTAAGGCCAAGGATTCTCAATTAGTACGTTTTATAAAGTACAGTAATTGCCAGTGTTTTTAAATTCTGAATATTTAATGTTACTATTAGGTGTAGCAGAAGTAGTCATCTCTCAGTTTAACGACTCTCAAAGGACTAAAAAAATTGTCCTTAAAATGAAGGAGTTTTTAAACTGAATGATAAAAGTATGTCAGAACTGCAGATGGGCCCAAAAAATATAGGGAAGACCTTAAATTGAGATATCACTGTAAATAGTGAGAGTCACTCCAGAATTTTCTAGGTTGCTGATGTAACTGTCCAGTTAGTGTGCTTCTGAGATAGTGATACAACTTTAAACTGTTATTTTTTTAAATTCATGTTATTCCATATTCAGTTTTATTACTTTTTTTCACTTTACTAAGTTACTCTGTATATTAAATTACTAATTTCCAGGCCTAGGACATTATCAGATCGAGGCGACATTCTTAGAGGCCACACCAGTCTTTCGGCAAGGAGGATGCTGGGTAGTGTCAGCTGGCATATAGATCGAGAGCCAGGCGGTTGCGTCGGTCAATCGTGCTGCCCGTCAGCAAAACTCGGGGCTAGAATGCCAAATGGATGTTTTACTGTCCTTCAAATTAATTAAAATGTAAGAACGTGTAAGGACGTTCATTGCTACGTGCCTGAAAAGCTGGTGTAGCCTTTGAGATGAAGCCTCAAGGGAGAGAAATGTGTTGTAGTGTTTTATTTGTGACGTAATCACACTTATCTTCTCCGGTAAAACTGTGAACAAATTCGTGTATTTTTCTGTTTGTGTGTTAAAAGATCTTTAAAAGAAATAAACCAGCCCCACTACTCACAAGTGCAGTAACGTTATCTTCAATGTGGTCGCCCTTTTTCTAGTATCAAACCTCACATCAAAACTCTTAATATCTCATACATTCCTCAAGCGAAGGTGGCATCTTTATGATGGTGGTACGTCACGCTGTAGTAAACATGGTTTACTTCTGGAACTACTTGTAGTCAATATTGTGAACTGACCACTCCATGAATCCAAGGGTCAAGTTGCTTGGCTTAGCGGCTAAGAGTTCCTAACTGGTGTGCCAAAAGTTCCGAGCTCGATTCCCGGCCGGTGAAGAGAAATTTAATGCTACCTTCCCATGTTCAGGACTGGGTAATATTGTATGTCGCTTCACCATCACCTCTGCAGAAGGCAATGGTGAACCACCACAGAATCATTCTCACCTAATAGCTCCAGGTGTTCCCCCTGAGGCCATAAACTTCCAAATAATTGGAAAACGGCATAGAAAACAACAACAGCAGCAAAAGCAAAAACAACAACAACCACCCACAGTGGCATTGGCATCTATGTGAGGAAATTGATAGCCAACCAGATATGATTGAGATCTGATATCTCAGGAGAAAGATTCCGTTAACACCAGAGTGAGGACATACTTGTGAGACAACCGTCCTCACAACACCACATCTGGTGCAGTTGGTTGACCTGAGGCGACAATAACCCCAGTCATTCATGAACGTGGCCATCAAAGACGTTAGAGAATGCCACTGAACAAATGATCTGCTTAACATGATCAATTTGCCAAGTGCTAACTTCTGAAAGATAGACATACACTATAGTGACAAGAAATAGTGTACTCTGGGTGTGAATGACTGGAATTTAACCAACAATAAACAACTAAGTTTGGCTAACCAGAAGTACTACAGTAGTTGTCTGGTCATTTCCTGCACCCTACGTCTGGTTACCAATGGCCATCATGATGGGCTATGCTAGGTTGGGTAACAGAAACTTGCTTCATGGTGACTGCTTACAAAGTCTTCCTGCATACAACTTCTTTATTTTTCCACAGAACTTTGGAAAAACTATAACATGACTCTTCTGTAATGGTTTATCAGATAAGAGTCAGATGATGCGATCAATTTAACAATAGCAATCCACATATCCTCAAATAGTGAGACATTAATTAGGCCTATTATTTTTTAGAAGGTTTTTTCATTGTTTAAACATTACTGGAAAAAAGACCCCACTGCATTAAATGTTGTGCTGATTTGTCCATTCTATAGGCAATAAACATCTATGAGAGGTTAATTTTTGGGTAACAGAACCAAACTATATCTATATTTATTAATAAACAAGAAATTCAGATGTGCAACTTAAACCAAAATTATACTGTAAAACAAAGGAAGAGACCGCTCGGCTATCAGTATGTACAAAAGACAGAAGCACTCAAGTTTTAGTACTTGACAGATACACACAGAAATAGGAAGACACATAATCGCAGAATCACGTATTTCAACGTATCGCTGCTTAGAGCAGCTTCCTCGGGCGAAGAGACATGGCTGACTGCGGTGTAGCTACCGATGCTGATCCACCTAGCGGCCAATGGTTAAACTGATATGAGGCGGGAGATTCAAATGCATCAAGTAGAAGAGGATAATGAAGATATACGATTACAATGGTTGTGGGAAGCTGACTGACTGGGGATGTTATCTTATACTGAGACCTGGTGGTTGCCTGGATTTGGTGATATACTGATGATCTAGTTCCCATCATCTGAGTTCAGAGCTATTGCTTGTAGATGGCAGAGCCCTCACCACTCTAGTGCTGTAGCAAGAGTCTAAGTCTTTGTTATGATGGACTGCATGGGCAGCAACTGGTTTTTCCTGTGGGTTGGTGTCTTTACCTGCTATGGCATGTCTGGTGTCTGCTCTGTGGCCATTCATTCTTTGTCTTTAGAGTGTTGGTGGTGAGGCCTATATATTCAGCATCACAGTGCCCAAAGACTCTACCCAAATTTCCTGGCTCTCAATCCAGAACTAAACAGCCAACAAGCGAACCCAAGCCCCAAATTCTTAACCTGTCTGACCATAACCTAACCCAGGAGAAAAAAATCCTCCACAAAGGTCTCACTTCTGCCCCTTCCAGACAGTTTGATCACTTTGCCACAGTAAAAGATGTACTCGGTTTCACCTGCAACCTCCGCCTCAAACATTTCTTTGCCAGTATCGCTGTTTCCACTCAGAATGATGACAAAGCCATAGACCCAGCACTAACAAACCCTCACCACCCTCCACTTGAGATCCCCTCCCTTACTACCCTCCCAACCCCTGAAGCAATTCATCTCCTTCTTACTAACTAACATTATCAGACCCAGCCTATGCCAGTTCACTTCCCAACCACAGCAACATCACACCACTGGAAAGAAGAGCAATTAGCAGCCTCAAGAAGAACCAGGACATATTAATTCTTCCAGCAGATAAAGGCTCCACCACAGTAATCCTAAACAAGACAGACTACATCTCGGAAGTGGAGAAACAACTCAATGACCCCTCCACCTACAGGCCACTCCAAGAAGATCTCTCCCTCAAATTCTGTGAGGAAATAAACCAATTCTTAACCTCCCACGGTCCCCTTCAAGGTCTCTCTCCTAAATCCATCAAGCTGCTGACCCCCGAAAAACCAGCCACACCTGTTCCCTACCTGCTGCCGAAGATTCACAAGCAGCAACAACCCCCTCCGGGATGCCCTATTGTATCTGGCAGTGGAAGCTCAACTGAGAGAATCTTTGCACTTGTTGACACCCACCTCCAGTTCTGGGTACAACAGCTCCCATCCTACATTAGGGACACGAACCATTTCCTAGAGAGGGTGAGAAGTCTGGACACTATCCCGCAAGATTCCTACCTTGTAACAATAGATGTAGTAGTTTCTTTGTACACCAATATCCCGCACACGTCTGGACTTTCTGCATAAGAACACTTCCTGAACCTGAAACCTCCAATAGCAAACCTTCAACTGCATTCCTGGTAAAACTAGTCAGATTCACCTTAATAAACAATAACTTCAGATTTCAAGATAAACATTACTTGCAGATTAAAGGGGACAGCCATGTGCACCCGCATGGCACCCTCCTATGCCAACCTTTTCATGGGTAAGTTAGAACACAGCTTTCTCAGTCGTCAGCAAATACAGCCATATTTCTGGGGCAGGTTCATAGATGATATATACAAGATCTGGAACTCTGCAGAAGAACATCTCATTGCTTTCCTAGACAATCTAAACTGTCACAGTACCCTGAAATTCACTTTGAACTACTCCACATCACAGGGGCAACATTTCTATATGTAGAGCTCACTCTACAAAATGGGAAAATTGAAACCACTGTACACACCAAACCGACCAACCATCTTCAGTACCTCCATTTCGACAGTTACCACCCTTTCTACTGCAAAAAAAATCTCTTCCATACAGCTAAGCAACTAGAGCCAAACGCATATGTTCAACTGAAAATGATCTTAACAGACAATGTGACCAGATAGCCAAGGCATTTATTGATAGAGGATACCCCTAACCCCTAGTGGACAAGCAGATCCAGCGAGCCATCTCAAACAGGAAATCCCAAACAAGAGACAACCAGGACATCCCTCTGATAGTGCCCTACCATGAAGGCCTCAACAAGCTCAAGACCATCCTCAACTGTGACCACAAAATCCTTGCCTCCTCACCCTTGACCCATAACCTGTTCTCCAAACCCCCAAGACTGGTGTTCAGACGGCCCCCTAACCTCCGCAATAAACTGGTGCGCCCCAAACTACCATCCAGCCCTGGGCCCAACACATTCAGCACACCCAGAGGCTCTCACCCCTGCAATAGCCCCAGATGCAGCACATGTGCAATACATCAACCTTCCACATCCTTCCATAGCAGGCTTACCAACCACACACACCCAATCCAAAGCAACTACAACTGTGCAACCCAAAACCTGATATACCAACTGCCTTACACTCAGTGCGATGCAGAATACATTGGCCTCACCACAAACACACTTGGACAGAGGATGAATCGTTATAGGACCGACACCAAACAAACCATAGTCGGTTCCAGTTCAAACATTCAGGACAAATCAGTGGCTGCCCATGCAGCTTCCCACAAACTCACCTTCGACTCCCGTTTCAACACCAGAGTGGTGAGGACACTACCCCCCTCTAATAGCAATAATAATGCAGAACTGAGACACTGGGAACTGGCCAACCAATACAAATACATCACCAAATCCAGACAACCTCCAGGCCTGAACATAAGATAATCTACTTTTCACTTTCAAACTTCCCGCCACTCTAGTTCGCCCTCTGGCCGCTAGATGTACTGGTTACAACCTTCATCTAGTCAGCCATACTGCAGTGTACTACCACCCACTGCCCGATGAAGCTGGCTTAGCCAGCGAAACGTCGCGACCGAGCAGAATGTGTTTTGTCCTTAAGTGTGTTATATGTTCCTCTACATGCAGTACAGCTCTGTAAGTACTTGTACACTCCTCCTATCTACTTTTTTATAGTACAGTAAACCCTCGATAACTCGGACCTCGACGTCCCGGACTTCGGATAACTCGGACAAAATTATATACATAAAAAAATTTATTTTTGGTCAAAAATCATAAGAAAATTGTGTCTGCCTCATTTCAATTCATCATATTTTATTTAGAAACAGTATTAAG
This sequence comes from Medauroidea extradentata, assembly GCA_003012365.1. Taxonomy (NCBI): domain Eukaryota; kingdom Metazoa; phylum Arthropoda; class Insecta; order Phasmatodea; family Phasmatidae; genus Medauroidea; species Medauroidea extradentata. The sequence goes on from PNEQ01104596.1 coordinate 19,162, forward strand.
CTATAAATGCAGTTTCACATCGCTACTTAGGCTTTAATGATCCCACCGTAAAATATCTGGCAAGTTCAGTGTGGTTAAATGTTGCTAGCGAGGCGCGCGAGAGGAGATGCAACTCAGCAGGCAGACCTCCCTTCTTTATTTTTCCTCCCTCTTCACAGCACGGGCCATACACATATTTACGTCATAAATAAACATTTCAGTACGATGCTGGTGAATTAAGACGGTAAATACAGGTCACAATGGCACCTAAAGGGAAATTTACTTTGTTCTGATATGTGCGATAAATTCAAGATTGCAAAACAATTTGTTCCGGACATTAATAAAAAAATTAAAAGCAATTGGTTTGCATTGCAAAGTAGGCAAGGTGGTGAGAGGGTTTTACGTCCCTTTAACAACGTCTTACAAGCCGATGAGGATGAAGTGAGGTGAAAGAACAACACACCATCCATGCCCGAGCAAGGATTCGAACCCAGGGCCTCTCGCACCGTAAACTGGCACCTAACCCACTACGCTAGAGAGTGCGATACCGAAAAAATCCAGGGCTTAATAAATAATAAAAAGGGGGGGAGGGGGCAGAAAGGGGCTTTTGCCCTGGGCCGCACATTCTAGAGGGCCTCGCTTTTGAACAAGTTAAATTATTAAAATGAATGGGCTTCTATTGAATTCCCCTTAACGTGATGGTATCTGTGAAATTTATTTTAAGTGTAAAGTATGTGCAAAGACGTCACTGATCTTTGACGACGCAGCCAAGGTAAGATAGTATGGAGGGAGGCCTACAAGCGCACATTATCACTTCAACCACTGCCATGACTTCAACTAAACAAAAAAAAAAAAAAAAAAGGCTGAAAGGTAGACTGAGATTTACGTTGCTCCTGGCTTCGTATTCTAACAAAGAGGCCCTGGAAAAACAACATTTTCTCGTAGGAAACGTTTGAAATGGTTGAATGATACATATCTGGAGGAGACGATAAACAAATAGTACATCAGTACAAGAGAGATTGTGGTGTGATGCGTAGAACTGCAAGCCGCAGCTGACAAACTGACTAATCTCATTTCTGTTACAGTGGTTGTGGGAAGCGAAATGACTGGGGATGTTATCTTATATTGAGACCTGGTGGTTGCCTGGATTTAGTGATATATTGATGAGCTAGTTCCCATCGTCTGAGTTCAGAGCTATATCCTCATTATCCTCTTCTACTTGATGCTTTTCAATCTCCCACCTCACATCAGTTCAACCATTGGCCGCTAGGTGCATCAGCATCGGTGCATCAGCAACCACACCACAGTCAGCCATGTTTCTTCGCCCGAAGAAGCTGCTCTAAGCAGCAAAATGTCGCGATACGCGATTGCGCGATTATGTGTCGTCCTATTTGTGTATCTGTCAAGTACTAAAACGTGAGTACTTGTAATGCCAGTTTATTTACTAGTTGCCTATGATTTCAGTGGACAGTGAACAATGATACGCCTCTCTAAGCTCGTGTATTCTATCTTACAACCACCTTGCTCTTTACTTCGCAAAACATCAATACCACCAGTAAGATTATCCTACTACTGAGCTATCCGTAGTAGTATAACCTCAAACTTCAGTTGATGAGTCTGTACTACGACACGTCACATTACTCTGTGCAGTAATTCAAACAACTTGCTGAGGTTGTTGCAATAGCTACAGCACTTGCCTCCCACTAAGATAATCTGTGTTCGATTCTCTGCGGAGCAGGGCAGAAATTTTTCGCATGTGGGTCACATGCCGGATGCCATGGGTCAACAAGTTTTCTCTGGACACTACCATTTCCCCTGCCCTTCACATTCCATTGCTCCTCCATCATTGGGTCCCGTTTCATGTCATCCTTTGTAGCAGCAGACATCTGTGGAAGCCCAACCAGAAGTCTGCACTCAAGAAGTGATATTCTGCCCTTTGGTACACTCCACAAACAATATTTTTTATCCTCTCAAATAATCCTTTTGCTACAGTTACTGTCTTTATTGATTTACATACTACATTTAAAACTATTGCTATCACAATGTCTAATACACTACAGTCCTATTTTAAATAAAATGACTCTGGCATTATTGTATATTCTGGATTCAAACTTAATCTTCATATCAAGAAGCACCATACCATCATGTGCATAATCATCAGACTTCACTTCAGCCCCTCTTTACTGTCAACAAGACTTTGAAACTTACCACATGATGTGCAGCAGCACGGCACTTATCACAGCGCCACTCTTTCAGGACTTTTGGTAACAAAGTCACCCCATAGCATGCTGCATGAACGCAAACATTGCAATTTTGACATGTTAGCAATGTTGAACCCTTTGCATGGTTCTGTAACCTGCTGTTTGTTTCAGGGCGCTGTGAAAAGAAAGACAAAATTCATATAAAATTCAATACACAACATTCCAATTGACTGTGAATTCAAGGGTTTGAAACACCAGCATTGCTATATCAAGGAATTTTTTATATACAGTATTACTACATGCATCCCAATTTATGGAAGTACAATATCTGTTAACTAGGCAATAAGTACATTATACAAACTTTATTATGTTATCATGAGTCATACAGTACCAGAGTTAAACTTTCGTACTAAAAAATTTAACTCATAGTTTTGCTTTTATTTCAAAATAATTGAGCAAGTAATTTACAAGTTGCCTAGGGTTACCTAAGACACAACAAAATTCTTGAGAAGTATTTTGTGAACTCATATAAAATTAACACTAACTTCCATTTTTTTAAATGGTGGTCAAATTTTAAAATTACAAAACTGACTCCCATGCTCAATTAATTATTGAAATGTAAATAATGAACTACAATCAATTAAAAAAAGATCACCTTTAAAAATGCACTGACATTAATGAATCAACCAAAACGCTCATATAGCATACACAGACTTCTGTTTTTCACAATGGCAGCTGAATACCATAATTACAGAAATGACATCCACGCTAAAATTCGTACTTGGCCTACCCAAAATTATTTGAATCATAAAAAGGGGTTCCCAAAAAAATGCACTGACATTTGTATATTGACTGGACTCAGTTAAGAGACACAACTGTAGGTGTTGAGGGGTGTTATGAAAAACATAATGAAAGCTATCCCCGCTATCGAGAACAAGCTGATGACTATAAAGAGGCGACAGGGCTACCGAGGTATTCCCAAACCGGACCATTAGCTGGGGCACATCCAGGTTGGCTAGGAAGCTATTCCATGCTGATCAACTCCGTCCGTGGGCCATCCATACCATGACACTGCTTGTGATCCGGGGAGATCATGCTACGTAGACAGTGCCAATATTCAATGGTAAACCGGTTCAAATTGGGTTTCATTTAATTCTCCTGTAATTCCTACTCATTTAGGTTTTGAGGCAAGTTTGTATGACACCAGTTGCATATCTTATTGCTGTGAACTTACAAATCCCTTCTAATCATTATTGTGCAGCCTAATTAACATTTAATTGCTGGTAACTTATATGAACTAATACTGTTGAATGATGGAGATATCAGTCTACAGTCTGGGGTTGTCACCCACTAGTTCATCCCGCAAGCCCACTATGTACAAGAAATACTGTAATTTAGAAGGGTGAAACATTACACATTATATATGTTGACCATTTGTTGACAATTCATCAAATTTAATGTTTTTTTTTTACTCTGAATTCAGTACTATTATTTAATTTTGTGGATTATAGCTTAAAACAATTTTTTTACTTGAGTTTAATCAAGTTGCTTGGTTATACACCTGCCCAAGTTCGTTCATAGAATTTGTGTACAATTCCTGTACCCTAATAAGAAAACTCATGTACACTAAGTGCATGCAACAGAAAAACTTGTGCAATAACATTAGAATAAATTTAGAATTTAAAGATATTAGTGTCACAAAAACTGAGAACTTACACTTTATGTCCCTAAAATATGCCCATTTTAGATTACATCAAAGCAGTCAGTCACATGAAAATAAACTAACACTATAATTCACAACTATATTATTCACAGAAACAAAGTGAGACATCAAATTGCCAACAATACTTTGGCACACTATTGAGAATTGGCTTTCCAAACATTCAACAACTGTATTGGCATCACGGGTCTATCTATTGCGAATACCACTTAGGTAATCAATTTAAAAAATCTCTATGACCATGTAATTATTAAATACCATTTTATTTCTTACAGGTGTTGATCAATGTGATAAGCAATACACAACACGTGATACAGATGGAAATTCTCATGTTTACCAATCAACTTATTTTTAAAACAATTTTCAGCTAAATTAGCCATTAGGGTTCACCGGTTTTCAACCAGGTGATATGGAATATTTATATTTAATAAGGAATAAGTTTGCACAAGTTTTGAAATGTACTTTGTATATCACAACTGTGAAAATGTTTTATCTCTATACATAAAAGAGAACACAGACTGACTGATCTAGAATCATGAAATTTTTGTGTAGTTTCCTCTCAGGTTGTGGGAGAGCACTAAAAAGGGATTTATCGAAATCCGACCTCTAATGGTGTGAAAAGGATCCAAATGTATTTTTTAAGAAACGACGATAGAGCTCAAACCCGACGGTCTATCATCGTGATTTTTAATTCAACGGGAGACACAAAAAAATGCATACAGTAAAACCCTGTTATAATGTTTCTCATGGGACCCAAAAAATGTTTACATTAAAAATGTTTACATTATAAATGGGAAAACATTATAAGAGAGTAATTTCCTATTACAAAACAGTTTTAGGGATCAAATGATAGTAGCATTATAACCAGGTAAATGTTATAAGTGGGAACACTATAACAGAGTTCTACTGTATTAGCCAATTTCAGGATTCTTTAAAATTCAACATTTAAGGGGCTGAAAAGACCTTAAATGTTTTCAATTAATTATCGATATCTATTGAATCCTTAAGGATAAAGAGTTGGTTTTCACGTCAAAAAGATGCTTACGTTAATACTCACAAAGCAGTCTTAGGATTATTTGAAATTTGACCCCCGAGCAGGAAAAAGGGGGAAAATATGTTTAAGAATAGTCTATATAGCCGGGACACAGTTGGCAGTCGTCAAGATTTTTACTTAAATTTGAAAAGTATACAGATGACAAATACCTAACTTCAAGATATTTCAAAATTCTTTAATTAAGGGGGTAGTGAAATGTGAAATGTGTTTTCGATTATTCCTCCATATCTTTCAAACCAATAGAGAAATCAAAGTGGTCTTTGCTTTAAGATTGATGCTAATGTAAATAATCAAAAACAGTACTATTTAAATATATTTTCCGAATTTGGCCGCAAAGAGGTACAAAAGTGTAAAATGTGTTTTTGAATGTACATAGAGTGATTTTTGTTTAAGACTGTTGTGAGCTCACTCAAATACCTGAAAATTTCCAGAATTTTCGAAATTCACAACCTCAGGAGGTGAAAAAGAGTGAAAAGTGATGAAATGTGTTTTCAATCAACTGTTTATATACATAGAAACCAGAGGGCTATTGTCGTGATTTTCACATCCAAGAGAACGGGAACCAATAAAGTATTCTAAAATGTGATTGAAGTGTTTTCTAATTCAGTTTCTTAGGAGGTGAAAAGACCTGGGATGTGTTTTAGATAAATCCTCAATATAAATAGAACCCATTGAGATATTCAGTTTGTTTTTCCTTAAGGAAGATGATTAGGTACGTAGCTGCAAAAAGGTCCTAAGAATTTTCAATATTCACGTCTCAATACTGTACAAGAGTGATATGTGTTTTTAATAAATGATCAAGTTTGCTTTGACTGAATGGGCTATGAACATGATTTTCACTTCATGTGGATACAACAAATATTGAATACGAGAAATTAAAATTTTTTTAAAATTAGACAAAGGAGTAAAAAGGCATAACAATTGTTTTCTATCAGCCGATGATATTTATCTAACCAGTAGAAACATTGAGCTGTTTTTCCCATCAGAATGTTGCTTACTTAAATACTTAAAAATGGTTACGAAACTTTATTTGATAACATAACTTAATTATTAAGAAGAAAAATTAGTTTGAAAACTTTCAAAGCAGATGATCCGAAAAGCAAGTACGACCAGTGAGAAATAAATTATATAGTAGTTACGTTCTACAGTTCTATCGAGACATCTTGTTGTACAACTGAATGAGCCAAGGAAATTAATATTACATTTTTAAAATTAGTTTTCCTGAATAATTTCGACATTGTGGTGCAGCTGTTTGTAGCTGGTCTATTTTGGGAAGGTTCTGGCTTCAAATTCCAATAAAGGCTGTACAAACATGCAATTCCCAAACACAAAAACTGCCATGCAGATGAAATTAGCACAATTTGGACAGTCATTCAAAAGAGGAAAAAAAGAATCATGTAGTCCACTATCCACTGAAGTTTGTTGACAGCATCAGCCTACATATACCATCTGACTAACCTCAAGGTTTAGGCACCAAATACATTTATATTTCTGTGAAATATTATCCCACCTAAAATCCCTAATGGCACTTAATTTCAAATGAAGGTTTTAAAAATACAAATACAGTACAGTAAGTCCTTGATTTACGTCATTTCGGATTAACGTAGCTATTGTTTGAGTACCTATGTTTCAATTTAAGTAGTCGCCGATTCAGAATAACGTCGTTAAGATTCGCGTCTTTATTTTTACTAAAACACTGCAGGTCTAACGTAGCTATTGTTTGAGTACCTATGTTTCAATTTAAGTAGTCGCCAATTCAGAATAACGTCGTTTAAGATTCCAGTCTTTATTTTTACTAAAACACTGCAGGCCTACAGAAATCGTCATATGTACAACAGTTTTGCGTTTTTTACCTACGTAGTATAAGCTACAAGCGTGTCGCCCTAACTTTATTGTACGCTACGACAGATGCTTCCTGCCCTCCACGCGGTGATGCAATACTACTCACCCGTCCACGTCGCTAGCATGACAAAGCCTTACCTCCTCGCGACGACGCAGAAACAGTCAAGTTTATCTTCAAAGTTCTTTATTCCAAGAAATAAGACCAGAACACCTGTCTCATTAGCTACGAAAATGGAAGTATTGCGACGTTTTGATTCAGGCAAGAGGGCAGTTGACATTAGTAAAGCGTTAGCACTACCGCCTACCACAGTTCGTTTAATTTGAGCAAACACGGACAAAATTAAACACCTCAACATTTCATATGTCAGTGCTACAAAGACTACTTATTCACGTCATGGATAAAATTGAGAAGATGCTTGCAGTGTGGATCGAAACACAGAACCAGCACAATTGTCCTGTAAATATAGCATTGATACAAAACAAATCCTTATCTTTGTACAATAAGGCAATAACAAATGCTGAAGGCATTTCGACTGTAAAGGATGAAATTTTTACTGCCAGCCGAGGATGGTTTCAGCGATTTAAGGTCAGGTATAGTTTCCACAACATAAAAATGACAGGCGAGGCAGCAAGTTCCGACACAAGTGCAGCAAAGGAATTTATTCCGAAATTTCAGAAGATTCTTGAAGAAGGTGGCTACACGCCCAAGCAAGTTTTCCACGCAGATGAAACCGGACTTTTCTGGAAAAAATGTAGGAGAGAACCTATATCGCCAAAGAAGAAAGAACTGCACCTGGTTTCAAAGCTGCAAAGGATCGTGTGACTGTCTTACTGGCGGCTAACGCAGCTACTGATAACCAAATCAGCCAACCCGTGAACCTTGAAAGGTTACTTGAAGGACCACCTGCAAGTGATTTTAAGAGCAAACAATAAAGCCTGAATAACTGGCCCGCTGTTCAGGGAATGGCTAAACTTTAACACCACCGCGTCACGTCCACTTATAAATTACATTAACGCTCACCCCCAATTTTTAACACTTAACTATTCTAACCTAAAAGTACTAGCTTTCGCCAGCACCTTTGCTGATTGCTGTGTTGCCGTTCATTTTTACGTAAGAATAATATTTTAGCATGTAAGATTGTGAAGACGAAGCTTTACTTGTATAACAGTATTTACTTACGCCCAAGTGTTCATCCAGTGTTTAATTTCCAAGTATAACTGCCTTTGCAACATTTATAACCTGTACTAGTGTTTGTTTACAAATACGGCCGAGTGCCTCACCAGTGGAGCCAATCTCGTCCACGGACTCTGTAAAAGTGCACTAAACAGAGATCACAGGAAATACGCACGTAAACATAAATTGTACTTGTTTGTTATTTATTAGAAATGTGATTTAGTAATATATAAATGTTCTTGTGTATTAATTATAGTGTTTTTTTATGGCAACACGAGCATTATTTATGTCGGTCAGGATATTTGTTTACTCAGTTGTGCCACAAGAGAGAATTTCCCTTGTGCGAGTGTGGCACGCCTGTAGATGCAGACAGCCTCGTGTGGCTCGGCCGTCATTTTTCTAACGGTACTTTCAGCCCTTCTGGCCAGTATATAAGGAGGAGCACAATACCCAGCTAGTAAGTCGTCAGAGGTTCCTCCTTCGGGCCGAGCCAACCTGGCACTCCCTCCCCCACAACCTAACCTACCCTTCCCTCAAGAGGCTGTTTTTTGTAAAAGGAACACTCTCGTCCCTTCGGGCACTGTTTCTTGTAAAGGGAACACCCCACTTTCCCCGAGAGGCTATTTCATGTAAAGGGAACCCTCTCCTCCCTTCGGACGTAGTTTCTTGTAAAGGGAACGCCCCACTCTAATCTTGGAGGCTGTCTCTTGTGAAGGGAACCCTCCACGCCTTTCCAACATCCAGGGGCTGCTTTCTTGTAAAGAGAACACTCCGAACCCTCCAGTGGCTTCTTGTGAAGGGAGCCCTGGATCCTGCCCATACCTCAACCCACCACCCTAGCTAGGACAACTTATTCATGTTTATGAGTGGACACTTAACCTTCCTAGCATGGCCACCTAACCTGTGTGCTCTTCAAGCCACTATGCTTAATACTCAGCATCCATGCACGTGGCCAGTTTTTAAAGTGTTAGCTTACACTCCCAGTCTCGTAAAGTTTATTGAAATTACGGAATGTAGTAAACTTTCCCAGGGATCAGAGAGATCGCAGCTTAATTACCAGTAATGCAGTAGTTATGTTAGTCCAGTATTGTTCAACAGCCACAGCGTCATTATGTAAAAAAGGCTATGAATATTTTACACCTCTCGGGATCAAAGAGATCATCGCCACACAGCTTCGGCCACGAGTAAGGCCTTAATTCTTGCCCAGTATTTGAACGGCCCGGAGTGCCATATAATGCCGTATGCATCATAATATATGTCCTGTGGAACTAGTATTGTATTTCCAAGATGTCGTATCATTATTATTATTATTATTATTATTATCATATCCGGTTGTTGTATCTCATATTGAGATCCCAGTGTTGTAATGTATGTCCTCCAATTGTGACTAACATAAACCCATGATATAAACCATGTAGGTACCCTAGAAGTGTTAAATTCATTATGCTGTGACAAGTGCTGTAACTTATGTTTGAGAATATAAACACCCTATGAAAATCAATTACCTTGTTTTCTCCTTTCATGAGATTAACCTATGTAATAACCCTTGATATCAAATACAAGGCGAGTGATGTCTGCCTTGCCCTATATTATGTAAAGATGACACACTGCGCTAGCAAGTAAGTTTGTCCTTGTTAGCTCACCCAGTAGTCACTCGCTGGGTTGAGGATAACTCAATTACCAACTACTCCAGAAGAACCACACCAGTATCTCATGCTCTTTACCTTAAACGTCTTCTAGATACACACACTACCCGCATTCAGCGATCTTACTTGCAACCTAGAACGTCTAGCGCAAGGGACATGCGCCAACTTGTATGCCATCCCTGCATGGGAAGAATACTGTTCCAAAGAAAGCCGATTTTAAAATTCTCCTTCTCATTGACAACTCCCCTGGTCACCCACCCGAGGTGACAGAAATGAATGAAAATGTGAAAGTGGTTTTTCTCCGTCCAAATACCACCGCTATCTTGCAACCACTGGACCAAGGCGTCATTGCTTCATTTATGGCCTATTATTTACGGCGTACATTTCAACAGCTGCTTGAAGGTACAGATGGTGAGGATAAGCAAACAATCAAGGAGTATTGGCATGGCTACAACATCTTGAATGCTATCAAGAATATTGGAGAAACTTGGACCGAGGTCATTGAAAAGTGCTTGAACTTGACGTGGGGTAAACTGTGGCCTGACTGTGTATGTAATTTTAAGGAATTTAGAGATTCTGCTCCTGCTGTAGACGTACGCACGGACATCGTTGACACCGCTAAAACAGCTGGATTCTACAATCTCGAAAGTGAAGAAACTGACGAGGTCTTACAAGCAAACGTAGAAGAGCTAACAAACAAAGAGCTACAACAGCTGGTTTTGAATCCCGTAACAGACAACACTGACAGTGAAGATGATGCACCAGAAGTGAAAACAGATATTACAGTGAAAGATCTGACCTCTGCATTAGACTACGTTAAAATGGTTTTGCAAATTTTCACAGAAAAATATGCAAATGAAGAACGCAGCTCTAAAATGCGGCGAAACGTAATGGAGGGTGTGCAGTGCTAAGATGAACTTCTAAAAGAAAGAAAGAAGCAGATAACAAACAGGCAACACTTCATTCTATCTTCGGAACATCAAAGCGACAATTTCTGTGTGCATGGGAAAGTAACCGGAAAATGTTCAAAATGACTCGGAATAAATTAACAGACAGATTTTTTCTCGTCACTCTTTTTAATATTCCTTTCTCAAAGTGTTGTGTATTTTAAGATTTTGTATTATAAAAGTTGTGTTAAATGTTTTAAACTGTTTGTGACATAAATTTGAAGTGGTGTTTAATTGTGCAGAACATCGCTGTAAATATATTTTACAGTGAATTGTGTCATGTTATGAGACATTTTGCGAACGTAAATTTAAGGTTTTCAGTGATTTGGAGCAGTGAAAAACATACTGTGCACGTTTCTTAATATTTGTGTACATGCCTGGACGAAGCCCTACTTTGCAAGTTTGTCTCAAAATCAACAAAACAGCGTTAACAGGATGTCAGGTAGGAATGCACAAAATACGTTTTGTGTCCTTAACTGTTTATTGATTCATATGTTTTACTAAGTGCTTTCAATGTTTGTGATGTTTTACTTTTTTTTTTTTTTTTTTGTTTCATGTTCTTACCACGCCTCCAGAAAATCCGCCGTTTTCTCCTACGAATGACCCATATAACTTACAAATTGCGAATAGCTAAACAACTTTGTACCTGTGCATATTTAATTCAGAATGTGGGTATCATTCATAGCATTTTTGTTACACGCAATTTAAATATTTTAATTTTACCGCAAAATCTAACTGATGAAAGGAGAAATAAAAACATGTTTTTAAAATCTTACGTAAATTATAATGACACACGTCTAAGTTGTTTAATAATCCAGTTGATAGGTAAATGTACTACTAAAACCGCTGGTTAACATTAAAATACAGAAAAGGTGGTGTAAGTAGTTAGAATTGTTTCCCACGCTGTCAGTTCACCGACGTCGGTGATAATATAAAGTGTTCTGTAGCCGCCATCCCGAACGATACAGATTTTTTGGTTTCTGCGTCATAGTGCGGCGTCTTGTGTGTGTTTCTGCCGTCTGTAAATTTCGAGATTGTTCTGCATTATGTCTTACTTTGCACAGTTGCTTTCAGCCGACTGTAGGCCGTGGGCGGCAGGTTTGACTTATTTTGCGTCGCAGTTTTCAGAAACGTAACCTCAACATAAACCGACGACTTACTGTATTTGCCGGCGTGTAAGACAACATGTTTTACATATTTTTGGTCTTCAAAAATTGCTACTCATCTTATATGAAAGTGTGAAAATTTTTGATAACCTAAAAATCATTTGAAAGTTAATCTGTAAGCTGTGGAGTTGTATGCAGTTACAAGGATTGCGTTTTCCATCACAAATCAAAACAAGTGCCCCATTTTCAATATAATTTACGGTACAAAATTTTGATGAGCGCTATACTGTTTTCTCGCAGCGAAGCATGCGTCGCTTGGCTATCAATACAACTGGAGCGCGACTAAATCCTTTGTCATGCCAGCACACAACTCTCAAGCGGAAAAAATGAGGACCTAGGTACAGAGTGCCTAGCTCCTTTGTGTCACCAGCACATTACTATCAAGCAGAGAAAACGAGGATCTAGGTACCGTACCACACGTTCACTGTGTCTAGTGCTTGGCTTGCAGGCTACAACAAAGCACAGGAATGTGATGACCTGCAGCTCAGTGATGCCAAGCAACACACATCTGCCGACAACTGACGTCGCCGGACACGTGTTACCATCGCCGCACATTTCCTTGGCTCTTGGGTGATGGGCAAGTGTCACAACAGCACTTTAAGAGCACACCTATAATGACTCTTCAATAATAAATACAATAACTTATTTTCTCAAACACTCACTGAAGAGATACTGACGTAACCCTTGCTAAATTTTAGGCTGTTGCTACGTGATAATGCTTAATTTCGAGTAGAAGGGATGGAACAGATTTTCATCCTAGGTATAATTTTAGTTTTAATTTATTTTTGATATCTGCCAATTCAGCAAAAGACAACTGAACATGAATATGGTGTCATGGAATGGTTGAATATTCCCTTCTAAAGGCTCTTGCAAAAATAAAATTTTCTTTTCAGTTTTCTTGTAAATTTTTATAATTTGATTTATTAAATGTCACGTGACGCCATTGTGTTAAAATTGAAGTTAATTAGTGTTCAACTGCATATTTTATCCACTCGAAACAGTCGTCTACAACCGCCCCTTTTCCACAACATTCTTCTTGGAGAGAACACAAAGATCTAGGGCAAGCGCAAGGTTGCCTCGCACTAACTAGGCACCCAGCTCCGCAGAAGAATACTGCCGCCGATAGGACTTCCTTTCAAATACATTAAACAAAAATACCAATTACACGTTGAACAAAAGAAAATTTGAAATTACTAACACTTGGCCATGGGGAACAAAGTTTACCCATATCAAAATTATGATTATTACAGTATTTAAACCACAAATCAATTAATACAAAAGCGCTATTTGACGGCGGGATATCTAGGACATTATGACGAACACATTTCTTTGTTTGACGTCAGAACATTTCCCTGGAAAATCCCAGGCATGCCCAAGCCAACTAGTCACTGATCCAGGCGCCAGCCTGTCCCGGTGATTAATATCTTTAACTTATAAAGACAGACCAAAAAACAAAAATATTGAATAACACCTTTTTCATGATTATATTAAAATATTACACAAACAAAATTTATATAAATTATCTGTTGATCAAAACCAGGCTAGTCTTAACTTTCCTGGCCAGTTATCAATATTTCACTTGGTTAAGTATCCTTAAAAATCCACAAAAGATTAAAACAATGCTCCTGTGAAAGTTGGGCCGAATTGAAACTCTAGTAGTTGCTACATGCATAAAGATTTCATACAGTCCTAATGACATAAAATTTTAAGTGGTCCACCGAGGTTATACTATCCAAAGGAATAATACAACAGAATAGGTGGTTTTTGGTATTACACGATTTTACATATCTTTAAGATTAACTAATTACAGATCTTAACTATGATGGGTAGTTACACAGAACTAATTGTCTTTTCAGTGATTTGTTTATTCTTCAGGTTGTATTGATAAGTTCCTTTCATTCACTAAACAATTAACATAAAAAAATATATAATAATTTGATAACTTAAATACACTTCTCTGTCGAGGGTAACCTCGCAGGCCTGACTGGGCAACCACAACTAATACCATTTTGATGAACTTTGAGTAACATGATGCCACTACCTTCACTTTTAATCAAGACCCTAATCAATTTGTTGCGGCTATTATTGAAAAAAAGCCTCGTCAATACTCTGTCCTGTGTGCAAGCTGGCGCTTTAGTGTTGGATTAAGATTCCCACCAACTAGTGAAAATCATTACAAAATTACTTATAAAAAAATCTTAAGCTGATAAGGCCAGGTGCTTTACACCATGCTGACATCATTATTAGTGTCACTTTGTCTTTTAATTTATTGAATGTCTTGAAAGTTCTAAAGATTTTGGTTTTGAAGATTTTTGAAATTTTTTTTAATCAAAGAACTTAAAACCAGAGAAGATGTTTTTTGTAGTGTTCCACTACTCCACAATGATAACCACATGTATGCAGTACAAACATTGACATAAATACACTTCCTATCACACACACTGTGTGATAGGTGACAATAATTTAAGAAAACTCATTTAGAAGGGGTTACCAAAAGAATGAGAAATTATTAGACTTTCATGAACTTGACAAAGCAAAGTTACAAAACTTTCCGAATTCCGACCACATCCTACCAAAGACATTCTACACTCTATAGTGGAGTTCAACAAATAGTTTCAATAAAAAATTCACAGCCACTAAATTAAAGGCAGTGATACTTTCACCTCCGATACCCTACACTGCCAGAAAAGAATAATTTAATTAATAGTTTCATTAAAGATCAAAAAGTTTTTATAGGTTAAGATAACGAGCACTGCTGGTGAATGTAAAATTTTCATGCTCACTTCTTATTATGTTTGATTGGTGAGTTCTCGCCACGACCTGTTGACGAAGCGTCAGTTTGCACTGGTGAGAACAGTTCAGTCCCAATGTTTCCAGTAGGATGGCAGAGCCACATCATATCGTCTCATCCAATCCGGACATTGTATGACCCGGTGACAGCCATTTAGACAAATCAATAAAAAAAAAACTTCCAGTCAGCAGAAAAAAAGAATTACAACTTGCTGTACAGCCCAGTACTCCTACAATTGTCTAGAACCACCCCAGTTGCTCTTAGTCACACTAACTTTAACAGCAAAATGTAAACCAACCCCTAAATGCCAATATATAGCCCAAAATGAATAATTCTGAATTAAGTAACTATACAAAAAATTTTACATTACCACCGTTGAAAAAATACAAGAATAGCTAAATAAATACAAGTACTGGTCTACTCTTCATTCGAGGAAGCCACCTTTGTGGTGAAATGTCTCGAAACGTACTTCTGCGCAAAATGTGTCTCGTCATCCTGTTGTGTGTCACTATCAGGCCTTGCACGGTACCATGTGAGTACTTGTGTTTGTCTAATCTAAATATGTAATAAGTAAGTTCAAGGTTATAGTTTTTCTGACAACATTAATTTTAATAACATATTGAACTCTGTATGTGAAATAAACCACTTAAAAAATAAATATGTGTAAATAAGGGGATATTGTAAATGAAGGCAAACAACAAAAACTGTAAGAAAACATCCATTAATTAAAATTTTTTACAAGTTACACTAAACCCTCAATTTTACGAATGCTGACAGTTCCATTTATGACATTTGTAAAATCGCTACCTTCGTAAAATTGATTGAGGCCAAATTTGTTCCCCATCCATTTACCAAATTTTAAAATTGCATTTTTCTTGCAAAGTATAACCAAAGGGATCCCTATTTTCCTAGTGTTTTGCGGGAAAGTAAGACAAGTTATCATTAAAATATAAATTTATGTTACAAGACTGACGTCTTCCAATTAAAAGGTAAATATGACTGACCCATGTACTGGAAAAAAAAAAGAGAGAGAGAGAGCGAAAAAAGAACACAGAGTACCGACTGTCTTCTCGTGAATACAGAGTCTGACACCTGTATCGTCACCTGTATCGTTTCATACGAAAAATGGCAAATAATAACTTTAAGTTTAAATTTATATCAATAAAGAGACGTCTTCCGATTAAAACTACACCCATGAACGATCAATACGACCAACCCACGTCACAAAAATAATATAACAAGACCAAGCACGCATGCCTGTGATCGTGTAGTCTTAATGTTTGTAGCATTGCGTAGAAAAATAAACCTAAAAAGATTTACAGGGCTGTTGTCAAAAGAAACTAAAATTACTGTCGCACATAACATTTTTTCGAAGGCTGCGAGGCTAGTGTACTATCCTATGCAACACGAATTTGAATAAAAAAAATCAAGTGAAATTTATTTGTGCTGTACTGTGTTCAGTACTTGTACCCTTTTAACGATAGCATGCCCAGGTATTGTGCGTGTATGGCACGAGACGAGTTAATGCAAAAACTGCGTTGTCAACGAGTCTAAACTTAGTCACTTATGCCGTTCTTATCCGTTGCCCAGTCGTGTTTACTTTCAAACACTCACCTGGCTGATGTGTAGTGCTGATACGGCCTTACCTCCCCCCCCTTTTTTTTGTCTTGCTTTCACTTAGCTTGCAGTCACTCATGCACACGTACATACACACACACCCTCCGCCATGGCGCAATACTCAAAGCAAACTAAGGTAAACGTACACCTGTGTCGCGGAGAAATTCCATGAAGCACATGATCTGACCACAGTGTTGGCACAAGAAATCCTACAGCCTGCAGGAGATTGCAACACAAGAAGTTTCTCACTTCACCAGGTGAATTTAACAACCTACTGTACTAAAAACTGCCAAAACTCGAAAAATAACATACAAGAAATGTGATTGTCATTTTCAGTGGTTGGAAATGGTTAGAGGAGGGAGTATGAAAAATCCTGTGGTGCACACGGTAATATCTATACCGGCATTTTATACATGTGAAAGTGAGCAGACAATTGTCAGGGGGTTTCAGGTTGGGAATCTGCAAGATATTTTTCCGCCAAGGGGGTGAGGATACAGATTGATATTTCCCGGGAAACACGTTGCAAGTTGTTTCTCACACGCAAGTTGTTTCTCACACACAAGTTGTTTCTCACACACAAGTTGTTTCTCACACACAAGTTGTTTCTCACACACAAGTTGTTGTTTCTCACACAAGTTGTTTCCCACGCTGATGTTTGGGAATGTATGTGAGGGAGGGGGGTGATCGGACGGACATGAGACAAGCATGTAACTTTAGCTGTCACTGTCTTGTTATCTACGAAGAGTAAGCTTTCCTTTATTATAAATAAATGAAGGTAGACAAACTGTGTAACGTACATAGTAGTGCTCACAGTATGAACGTTGTTCTTCGAAGCGGGCCATCACATTTCTCAACAGCTTTAACTTTTTTAATTTTAATTTTTGAGATTTTTTGACGGTTCCCGAGAATATATTCGTAAAATCGCTACCATCGTAAAATCCAGGGTTCGTAAAATCGGGGGCTAGTGTAATTCATAATTACAGCACAGGTGTAATATGTGGCCTCAAAAAGTTTTTTTAAGTGAAATGTAACAAATACTCTTACAAAAAATTTTGTATAGCATCAACATGTTAATGGGTGCTGATTACAAAAGGTATGATTTATACTAGTAACCCTGATTAAATTGTCCTTACTTTTTTAAACTTTTTGTACACACACACAGATACAGTCTACTGTTTTCTCTGTATTGAAATTTCATCCTCTTTCCACAATATCAACATTTACTTTATGAGTAGGAGAAAATATTGTTAGGCTCATAAAAAAAAAGTAAATCAGGTGAAGCCAAGTATCAAATTAAGTGTAAACTGCAGGAATACAATATGCATATTGTTAACATAGGGAAAATAATGGGAAACACAAAAAATGGTCTATTTAACGGGAAAATGTAATTCAGGGAATGTAAAATCAGGGTTCTACGGATTAATAAAAATAATGACATTTTGTACGTATTGGTTCAAGCACATATTTTCATGTTGTGTACAGTTGAAGGGCCTAGAGCAGGGGGCCTATTCTGTAACTTTTCAGTCTCTTATTCGAAAGATAGTTGGTGGGTTACTATCTTTATTATGAGAATTTGTATTCTGTAACTAAAAATGGCGTCGTGACTGTCATTCAAAAGCTTCGTGACTCTTTATATAAAGACAGGGTTCTAGGGTGTTGTTACGAGACAAAATTGATGAAAATGGCCGACATATTTAGGTTGTGTTCTACGGCAATGCTTGTTGGAGAACAAATCCGATTGAAACTTGGAAGAGGACAGAAATACATTATTTAATTTTTCCTTCAATAATGAAACGTGTTTGGGGAATTATATGTCTGTTTATATTAACTTTTAATGCAGACGCAAACAACAAATTCAATACAACATGCGTGCTGCTATCTCTTGGCCGGAGATACTAACACAGTGCCAGTGCTGCTATCTCTTGCAAGCGCAGCACACTACCTTTTCACGAGAGACGAGATGAAGTTATAACTTTTAAAATTGGAATTCCAAAGAGGAACAAATATGATTTATATAATTTAAACTAAACTTAAGTAATTAGTAGTTCAAAACATGCTGTGAAAAGGGAGAAAACATAGTTTAGCAAGATGTATGAAGGATTTCTGAACACATCCTACAGTGTTGCTAAGTATATAGAGGTTCTGGTAAAGAGAGGTGTTAGAGAATACGATATAAAGACAGTCACGAGTGACTATCTTAATCGCTGTCGCTCACGAAAGACAGTCACAAGTGACCATCTTTACCAAAAGTGAAGTTAGAGAATAGACCCCCAGGACTGCCACCAAAATTCGCCACTGAATCCTTAAATTTGCTTTGAAAATTCCTCGATAAATCCTTAAAATTTCATTAAAAAATACTCAAAAAATTCTTAAATTTTCCAAAAAAAATTTATAAAGATAATTTTAATAACGAATGTAGTTTTAAAAAACTGTCAATATTGGGTTATAATATTACGTAGTAGGCCTACTTACTGCAACAATGCCACACAAATCTGAAGAATTAACAAAATTATATATATTTTTAAAGCACAAATGACAAAAGAACTAAAAATTGACGAAGTACTGAAATTACTAAAAAACATCAGCGTTGGCATAATGTACAGAAAATAGTACAATAACAATATTTACATGCTTTGTTTACAAAAACAAAGTGATGCAGTGACAATACTATTTTTTCAAGCGCCTTGCCCTCTTTCTCATTTCATCTGTTGGTTGAAATTTGACAGTCTCTTGCTTGGATGATGTGGGTGTAAGTGCATTTAACATAGAAGAGTCCATTGATGATCTATGTGCAGTTTCAATAAGATTTAATTTGCTGAAAGTTCTTTCCACTGCAGCATTGCTGTGGGGAAGTATCAGCATAGCTTTCGCCAATTTTCACAAAGTAAGAAAGGAAGGTTTCCCATTGCTTTCATAAGAAGACACTTTCTGCCAGTATACATCAGGAGCATCTGTCTTGGCAAGATCCAGGGTGGTTGGTCGCTCCCGAAAAGTGTAAGCCAGAAATTCCTCATTCAGTTGATCATATTCCACGCTAGAAATTATATTTGGAAACCTTTTAACCTGATTGGCAACCTTTTCCCAGTCCCCAGATTCTTTCATATTGGCATCAAATATGTCAATATTTTTTAACACTTCATCCTTCAGAGGTAATAAGCGATACAACTCTTTTGTTCCCATTTCATAGAATTTACGAACATTGCTGAAAACAGAAGGTTTTTTCTCTCAGCTTATTGGAGTGTCTTCCATAAATGTTTTTGTAGCATGGCCAACAAATAGAGCTGTATCAGAACGTTGTATTTCTCTTCTAAAGTCAACTGCTGTAATGTCTGATGCCTTTTGGATGACTTGGAACTGAACAAAGCTTGCAATAAAATGGTGCAACAAAACACAGGCCTCAGTATAAAGCTTGTGAATATACGGTTGCTCCTGCTGAAACAATACGTTAAACTTAGTAAATCTTGGCAAAACTGCACTAAGAAAGAGGAAATATAGTTTTGCAGATTGTGAGTGCAAAGTTTCTTTAATGCGTTCAACAGATTCAAGGGTGCATTGTTTAGAATCCAGTGAATCAAAATACTGAACAAGTGCAGGCCACTGCTCAAGAAGGCGTTCAATACATTGCAGCGTGGCTAGCCATCTGGTTGAACAAGGTCGCAATATTTTGTGTTCTTCGACAGCAAGAGATTTTTGGATGTTCTGAAATTTATCCTGCCTTTTTCCAGAAGTTTTAAAATATGTGTAAACATCTCAGAGTTGCTCACATAATTTTGGCAGTTCATTGCACGCATGTCATGCAGCCAGATGTGCTATGTGACAAGTACAGTGTAAAAAACCATAAATTTTCTTGCTGACCTCTTACACTTGAAAGAACAGAGTTGAATTCTCCGACCATAGCTCTTGCACCATCCGAAGACATGCTTAAGCAGTTCTGCCACGGAAAGCTGTCGTCCTTAAAAGCTTTGTTGACAACGTTGAAGAGATTTTCACCAATTTTGTAAAGGCGTGTTTCGACACTGTCCACACCAAAGAAACGAATCATAGTAACCATCTGCCTGGTTGCTGAAATGTCCGTTGACTTATCTATGAGAAGAGTAAATAGAGATATTCTTGTAATATTTGCAATATCTTCTTCTGCGACAGCACCAAAAACTTGCCTAATGATCTGCCCTGTTTTTGTACGTCCACAGTGAAAATGTTTTGCTATTTCACTGTCGGAAAACATTTCTGGAACCAGTTTTGTGAAACTGTCTGTTAGTTTGACAGACAGATTATTCTCTGTGAAACTGTCTGTTAGTTTGACAGACAGATTATTCTCACACACAAAGTTTTGCCCACCGCAATTCAGCATCAACAACAATATTATTTTGTTTTGCAATAAAACTTAGTATTGACTTGCTTTCTGATGGCATGTTTCTTTTGTGACATTCTGTTGATTCATGCCATCTGAGATCTTTAATGCCGCCCTTACCCACAGTCAAGTCAGTTCTGCACATGTGCAGACGGCATGGAAATTGTATTTTCCGCACTGTAACCACTTGAGTTCTGATAACCAATCATGTTCATACTTTTGTTTGTATGGATGCACATCACTCTTTATAATGCAATTACATTTACTTCCCATGTTTACATCATTTAATAAAATGATCAACTGACCGTGTTTTACCTACTCACCCGGTTAGCCCACGTAAAATATAACATTTCAACGAGAGACGTTTCGAAATCCCAAAGCAAATTAAAATTTAATTGGTTCCACAAGTCAATAAACCAAAAATATTTTGTAAACACATTTTTTTTTTGGCATTTCAGTTTAGCCAACGTCTGTCACAAATAAGGTTGCTGCTGATTAAAATTATTCAATACGAAACTATACTATTTTGTGAATACGAAAGTAAATGAACCTATGTTATGAATATATAAATCTTTTCTTGTTTTCTCAAACACCAACAATTATTTTCCGTGCTAACCGCGGACCAAAAACGAGAGTTGAAACGGGATGAGAACAACGGAACAACAGTCGGCCATGTTTGTTTTGTTTATTCGGTGCAATGTATTTTTGTCAAATTAAAAACTATCTGTACGTTACGTGTCTTTGTAAGATGATAATAAAAGAACACGACGACATTATAAAACCCCATGATCTCTAGAAAACTGCCAGTATTTTATGCTTTGTATAGAGTTTCTTGGCATGTAGCTATTTCCTGAAAGAAGGTTAATGTCCATCCTCCAGCGACGTATTTTCGTCAGAAAGAGCTATTTAAGATACTATTCACACGTTACCAGATGTACTGGTTTGTAAAAAAAATATTTTTTACGCTGTTTATTATCTGTTAAAAATCTAGATATCTTTGTACAATAACTAGAGAACCATTTGTTTGGATGTGCTTTATAGTGACAAAAATCGTGTTGCCAGTCGCAAAAAAATCAGTGAAAAATGATACTTCATCTGCAAATCCGTCTTAACAAGTAAATCTCTGAAAAAACTAATGAAATCCGTAAAAATGGCAGCCCTGGACCCTAGAGTATAAGCAATACTTTGTACCTGCATATTTTGTTGTTCTCGGTGTACAGGTGATGGTAAAAGTAGACTGTACACTGTACACACATTTACCAGCTCACCACGCCGAATCCTTGTGTGCAGTTTGAATGAAAATAGTAGGTTCCAGACAATCGCAATAAAGGCATAGCTGCCAACCTCAAGGATTCAGAAATAGTACAATTTTCAAAATGAGTAAAATTGTGTGTAAACGAGTCGCTGCATTTCACGTATTTTTTGTATGTAAATGCCATCGAACTAAAACACTTTAGCTATTTTTTAAATAAAATACTACACTGTGAACATGTCAAAATTTTGTATGCAAAATAAATTTAGAAAATGCCGAATAATTAATAAAATTAGCTACAATTTTGACTACTATTCACATGTTGTGTTCATGGCTAAAATTACATAGCTTCCCTAGGGCTATTATAAAGATAACAAAAACAGGGAAATTACTGAACATATTTTCAGTAGGCTTACTTTGTTGTACCATCATTAAAACTGTTTTAATTTTAATATTCATACAAATCTAAACAAACATAGAATAGGTAGTTTTGGTTTCTGCAAGTTTACAAACTTTACTGATTTTAATACACCAATATATAGGCCCCTACAGCACGATTTCTGGTAACACAGCTTTCAAATTCTCTTTCACAGTTCCATAAATGCACGAAAAATTCTTACAGAGTGCAAATTAGGTAATTTAATCACACTTGGCTCATCTAAACCACAACTCTCCGACGCTGCAAATACTGTGGATTTGATAAAAAATATATCGTACATCGTTGAACGTGCAGATGTCAGAGACCACATACTTTGAATTTTTTTTTAAGAGTTTTTAACATCCGCACGGTTTGGCAATTACTGTATATAAAAACGTAATGGTAAAAACCGCAATGCTGTATTTCCTAGACATGAAACTTGCAATATTCCTACGTTTCATGACTATTAAATATGCGACGTTGATACCGGCACTAAAATACGCCGCCACAATCACAAAATTATACATTTAAGCTTGGCAAAAACCTTGTTTACAAACACTACGCAACTACGACGTGCGCTTCAATATCTGCTGGGAAAATAAGAATTAAACTATAGTTTCCTTCAGTTCACAAGATTTGACGCGTGTTCTTGAGCAATTACTACACGGAAACGGTAAACAGGAAAAACACTTCAAATTAAAACAGTCTCGTGACTTTTGTTTGGACGAGTCACGACGGCCATTTCGCCAGGAAGACAACTACAATCGATCGGGTGTGTTCGGCAATGTTCGGGGTACGTTCGTACTATGCGTGAATAATACGGTATTCTGAAGGGAATAATATTAAACAATGGCTATAAATGAAGCACGCTATTTCCCAAAACTACGGTAGTACAGTTTTCTTTACTAAATACGACACTGTAAGTCAGATCTACATACCACATGTTCTGTACCGAAATTACAAGACTTCAGTACCACATTTCGTAATATGAATTAACCAAACGGGGAAAAAAACGAAAAGCTTGAAAATCGTACAATAATTCACATGAATCGTACAACCGTACAATAGGGCACAAAATCGTACATTGTACGGGAAAATCGTAAGAGTTGGCAGCTATGTAAAGGGATAATTTTTGTTACAAAAGTTTTATAGGTCAATAAATCTTAATCAGGTGTTCGAATTTCCTGACACTATAGAAGTTTTATGCAAGTAGAGGGTGGCCATGTCTGTTATTTACATAATAGGTGGAAGGTCTGTTATTTACATAACGGGAAGAAGGTGTTTGCCAGAATTTGATATGGCATAGAGAGCCTAACAACATAAAACAATGTTCACAGTATTGTCCTTCTAAGTCATTTATTTTCCCAAATTTTGGGAAAATACCATTTCAAAACTTGTACTTCAAAGGTTTACTTGGTTGTTAACACAGAGATTCGACACAATATGTTCTGTATACTTTGAGCTTATTATTTACTCAGGAATCATCTTCCATGGTTTGTTGGTCAAATTCAGCCACACCCTGCACATACCAGCTTCTATGTTCAGGAAATGTCATTATCTCAAAGAAAGACCCATGCAAAGCAATCCCACATTTAATAACAGAATCAATGTTTCAATCTGAAAAATAAACTGTAAATACATGCTAAGATTGTAGACAAAATCTTCTTTACCTTGGTTGGAACAAGAAACAGGCTTGATGGCAGCCATACAGTGCTACTTGCAGGTTTATCACCAGGCACAGCTTGCAGAACTGTTTTATTTACTGTATCCTGACAACATAACACATTTTCAAGCACTGTAAATAAAATACTTCTAAGAGAAAGGTGGGAAAAAGGCTGTTAGGCCACTAATTACAACAACATATACACAGGAACGTTCAAGTACTTACAGAACTGAACATGTAGGTGAGTAAACCAAGAACATAAGACTGAAAACACTTTTATTCACGTGAACCTAATTCACATCCCTTGGTCACTAAGTGTATTAGTTACAAATCATTGCATATATTGTAAGCCTACATTTGCAGCCCAAGTAAGCTGACATGGCCAGCGAAATGTTGCGACAATGGAAAAATATGTCGTCCATTTGCTTTTTTTTGTTTACTCACCAGCAAGTACAATTCTATAGGTACTAATTGAATACACCAGCCCCTCGAAGTAGCGCTGTCCATTTAACGCCTTTTTGAAGTAACGACCGGAATTAATTAGGGTATAATTCAAAGTAACGTGGCCAGTATTTGAAGTAACGCTCATTTTCGTACATCATATTTTTCAATTTTCATCACGTGCGTAATTTTACTAATTGTACATTTGTTTTACCAATTACATACATAAAATGTATGTACATATAGGCTTACAGTATTTAAATATGCACGCAATATTGAAGGCCTATGTATTCAATCACACCAGCTCAATCATCATAGTGTGCGCCCAGTACATATATTTGTTTACTTATTTAATTTGTGTTCGCGGCAAGGCAGAGTGAACAGCATAGACAATTTGGTGAACCATAGACAAAGAGGGGCTACACCTACGCTTTCAAGCCACGCCTGCCTCAAAGTGGCCAAAGAAATGACTCGTAGCACTGTGGCTCGCCAGCACATGTTTCTGACTGTTCTGAGATTACAAAGGCTCTAATGTTTACAACGTGAGTTTGGTTTACGGTAAAAGTGAATTGTAAGTGCAAGTTAACATAGTTTTGATTACGATGATGAGCAAATGTGCCAGGCCATCATCCGAGGATGGAAAAGCTACGCGGAAACACTTCACTTCGGACTTTAAATTAAAATTGCTACAAAGAATTGATTCTGGAGAGCGGCAAGTTGATGTAGCCAACTCCCTAGGAATAACAGGATCTACAGTGCGGACAATTATAAAACACGGGGATAGCATTTTAGAAGTCGGGAAGCTGAGTGTACCATTACAAGCTACGCAACTTACGAAGGCACGCCCGAGCATAATGGTAGAAATGGAGAAATAACTTTCCATTTTCGTTGAGGATAATGCGCAGCACAGAATTCCTTTGAGTGCTGATATCATCAAAGAAAAGGCACGGAGCCTGTATGAAGATTTAAAAGAATCAGTACCTGAGGAAGACGTATCATTCCAGGCCAGCAATGGATGGTTCAACAATTTTTGAAATCGTGCGAATCTTCACAGCATATCAACCAAAAAAAGAGGCTGCTAGTGCAGATACCATAGGTGCACAAAACTTTAAAGTCGAACTGAAAAAAAAAAAAAAAAATTGAAGACGGATTCTACACAGATCATCAAATAATAAACATGGATGAAACTGGTTTGTTCTGGAAATGACTTCCCAGGAAAACTTTTATTTCCAAAGAAGAAAAGTCAGCGCCAGGTTTCAAGGTGTCTAAAGATTGGCTAACGTTGTTAGGCGGTAATGCTGCAGGTGACTTCCAGCTTAAGCCTCTTTTAGTTTACCACTCGGAAAACCCAAAGGCCCTGAAGAATGTGGATAAGTCCCAGCTTCCAGTTGTATGGAAAGCAAACAAAAAAGCTTGGGTAACACAAGCTCTGTTCCTAGAATGGTACGCAAACCACTTTGGCCCAGCTGCTGAGAAATACCTCTCAGATAAAAATTTGGCAAGGAAAGCTCTTCTCATCATGAATAATGCCCCAGGTCACCCAAGCAAAGAAACACTTGAAAACCTGGTTAGTTTTGCGGAAGTTGTTTACATGCCACCAAACACAACTTCACTAATCCAGCCTATGGACCAAGGGGTAATTTTTACTTTCAAGAGCTACTACATGAGGAAAGTTTTAGCTGAAGCTGTCAGAGTTACCAATTGGGGAAAATGCTCCTAGCCTGCGAGATTTCTGGAGAACATTTAACATCAAGGATGCTGTTCACTACATTTCTTGTGCTTGGCACGAGTTGAAAGTGAAGACGATGAATGGTGTATGGAAAAATATTTATGAAGACTGTGTACACGATTTTCATAGATTTGAAAACGACCCTGACATAGAGGAGTGATACCATAATCAGAAATGTGGAAAGTAGTTTAAATTGTTACAAACTTTTGTACAACGAGGGTAAAAGGGCAGCAAAACAGAAAGCAATTGACTCGTTTTTCAAGAAAAAACCGAAAGTGGACGATGACGACAGCATTGCGGGACCTTCACACATGAAAGACTAACACTTACGCGTAAATTTGTACAGCAAACATGCACTTTTCGAGGTCAAAAAACTAATTAAATTTTCTAACATGCACTCTTATGGCAATACCTTATTTGTTCAGAGCTGTTTTGATTAGCACTCTACTTTCTTGGAACACATTACAGCACTACTTCGAGGGGCTTGTGTACTTTTAATCTGTGCAACAGTGATTTCACCAAACATGTTAATTACAATCCAATTATGAGTTATTGATAAAGTTTACTATATTTTTACAAAAAAAAATTAGACTAATTTTATGTTTCGAACTGTAGAAAATTTATGTATTAAAATGCACATTGCACAAACAACTACGGTACTTCTTAGATGGCTGGTGTGATAACATTCCTGCATGATGCCTTTTTCTGGACCCGTAACCTCCTTTGTTTTTCTGTTGTCATCAAAGCCTGATTCACATATACACAGTCATCATCTGGGTAGTAACCCAATTTAGCAGTTCGAGCTAGTTAAAACTTTCATCTTTAGCTGCCAACTGTTAGAAAATTCCAATCAATCAAGATCTGATATTGTGATCACATAATTAAAAAAATGTTGTCAGTTGCATATGATGTCATCAATCCCATGTGAACAATGAGTTTTTTTATGATCTAACAATCTTGAAAAATAAACAATAGAGGCTGGTTTATGTACATGACTTGAACTGTTTAAAACTTACTGTAATAACACATGCTGCTAAAATAAATATATATTTGATTTATAAAATAGCATAATAAAATAAGAAATAACAAAAAATAATACATAAAACAATGTCCCACAAATATTTGCAATATTAAAATAAGTGATTACACAAAAATATCTTAACATTAAAATTATCCATTATAGTCATACTTAATGGGTTAAAATTTTTTAAAAATGTTATTTAGTTAATGTATGTATTAATGGAACAACCTTTACTCTCCATGATTGGTTATTAAATTTAGGTTTTAGGAGTTCCAAATTTTAATTTACAAATTTTCTGTGGTGAAGAAGTGAATAGTTATGCTAACAGAATTTAAGGTGTAAACATGACATAGCCAAGGTAATGGAAATTAACTATACATTTCAGTCTTATTTCTCAGATTTTTAATTGTGTAAGCCTTTTAACATTCAACTGAACAAACAGATGTAACATGTACTGCTGATTATTCATATTTAGTCTGGGAACAAAATGTCAATCTAACTAAAGTAAACAATGTGAATGGATAAAAAGTACAATGGCCGGCTGCTTGACTGCCAACTGAGAGACACAAACTGCACCTTGTGAATCAGGCCTAAAAACCTAATGCAACAGATGTTCTAAAGTACTGTATTTACAAATATTGTTGAGAATGGAGTATGTAACTAGCTAATGTACTAAAATGTTCACAGAACTCTCATTTCACTAATAATGCTAAACCACATCCATTTCAAACAACCTACAATGCACTTTAGACAAAACCAATATAAGCTGTGCAAGAAAACTGCAAACAATTACAGTGTTAAGTAACAAATCTTTAGAAGTCGCACAAAATTACTCAAATACGACAATATTACACGTAAGATATTATGTTAATATTTAGCCATTTTAGCAACCATTAGCACTTAACAAATAGTTGGACTAATGTAGGTATACCTGTTTGGCACATAAAATATCCACAATACTGTAGCTAAGCACACTTGAATGGCCCTAGCTGTGCTTTGATAAAAGGATCAACGAAACTCTAATTTGAAAGTTCAGTGTTAACAGCTGTACTCGCAGCAAATGGGATTTGAACCAAGACATATCAAAGCTAAACACAGACACAATATGCCAGAACAATCAGGTGTTTTTAAACTGCCTATTACAACAAAAAATAGTGTCAAGATTACACGTGCAGTACTTCATTTAAACAAAATACCTGGGTGAACAAAAATATGACAACATTATTAGGCCTGACAACATAGGCCTACCACACGATTAGACAAATGTTTTCTGCGGTGGTAGGTGAAAAAAACAGGGTTATATGTGAATCGGGATAAAGCAACCTGAACCATACCCATCATTGCACATAATTCTTAATAATTAATGATTGCTTTACATTTCACGGTTGGCAGCGAATTTAAATACAACATTCCTGAAACATAAAGTGACGTGTCCAAACGCTTTCAGTTATCAGCTCGCTACCTATCTGTGATTAGCAACACAGAATTAATAATTTCACCAAAAATGCGAGCAAACTTTGCAAATCAGCATTATACTGTATGTGCTGTACATGGTTCCACGAAAAGTATTTTACTAAACACACATAAGAATACAATGTATGTATGTTAGTACAATTGTCAGACTTAGTAATTGGAATGTATTTATTATTTGGTTTCACAACAAATTTTCATCCGAGTGCCTTTGCTATTGCTTGAGCATAGATGGAAATGGAATTTTAAGATTTGTGTAGGATTTTATTAGAGATAATTACATCTTTTTAAACGCATTGTGCAGCAAAGTGCATACATTTATTTACGCATTTCATAATTGTAAATGACACTGAAGCCTGTAGACCTTCACAAAACCAACGGCACACTGTATCGTCACTATCGAATATATACTTAAAAAAGAAAGTTTCATTTTCTAAATTTATGCAGTTATTGACATATATTTATAGTTTCCTGACTGTTTGTTTAGTCTTGTATTGTATTCAAGATAATAGTATGTGTAAGTTTACTTAACGTAAGACGTTTGTCAAGATATTATTTGGAAACATTTTTAACACGTTTGCCACAGTTTGCATTTGATAAAATCTTATGACAGTATTTTGATGACCTAACTTTCAATACAGATCTTCTGCTTGCAAAATTACTGACATTTTACCAACAAACTGTGGCCAAACAATTTGGAAGGGAACATGTGGTAGCGCAATGTATATATTTACGAGCTGACCTACAGAAACCATTCTTATACGCAAGTTACTTTGCAGGAATTTATAACAACATACTGTCAATGACAGCTGATATAGTTCATTTGTGTACTTAATGAGAAACTATCGTAAGATATTTTTGGAGCATTGGAACATAACATTGTACAAACTTATGTAAATATAAAAAAGGGCAATTTAAATATTTACATGCAGCACCAAGACACAAACTGGAGAAATTAAACAGGGCTTTAAGAAATAATGACTTTATCCCAAAGTACCGACAGTAATATCTAACTCATCTACGCCATTTCACATTCAAAGGCTAATCTAGATATGGTTGAAAAGTATGACACTACTATAAAAGAAAAAAAAATACCAAAAGAACTTGAAATGCAACTACAACACTGACTTCAAAACTTTTCAGGGTTATTAAGTCACGAAAACAAACATTATGAATTTCTCGGATGTAAAGCACGAGTTAAGGTTACGGTGATTATTTTTAATTGCCTCAATAATGTAACATTTCTAGTTAAGCATTTTGATGACAAAAGGAAGTATGATAACGATAAAGAGAAACAATTTGAGTGGTTCAATTGAACCAAAGTGATTTAATACACAGAACGGAAAAACAAAATTGCAAGACTGACGGTTGAAAACAAATTTCATTTTTAAAGTAAATTACATACTAATAACATCCAGAGGTTCATTATCTGTCCCTGCTCAGCTTCAAAATATTTTCATAAAATGCAAATCTTATATGTGGCAAAAATATTACTATTTTGAAGAACTCAGGAACATATGGACTGGTTTTAACATCATGCTTGTGGTAAAATGTAACTTCAATAAAATTATTTTCTAAATTGTCACAAGATTTACGAACACCACTAAATTTTATAGAAGGCCTTACTGTAGAGAAAAAACTTAATAAAAGTTCTGATGAATTTTTTTAAGCGAGTCTGCATATGTTCATCAGTTACTAAACTAAGTAAGCCCAATACAAATTATTAAAAGTGTAGGCATCTATTTAAAATGCACAATGAAGTTTTCATGAATATTCGACACAATTCAGCCTTTCAATATGTAACGTTTGTAAATTCAAAATTTGTCGTAGATATTTATGTGATGTAATTTGAAAGCTATAATTTCAATTTTTTTTATTACTTGAAAGTTTGTTGAAAAAAAAATTACTTATTTCATAGCTTCATTTCAGAAGACAGTGATATGTAAACATTTCTCTTTGGTTGAGGTAATCTATGGCTGTATATTGTTTGGGAGTTTTCGGAAAAGAAGTAAATTAAAATACCTATAAAAATGTTGTGAAATATTGAATTCTGTACTTATAAATAGTAAAATGGCATGCAAGCTGGAAGAGAAGCTGTAAAAATCTAATTCATAATTGATGTGAGATAAGTACCTTTTATTCTGAATGATTTATTGTGTTTCATCAGCAAGCAGATAACTTTTATTTAATTTTTCTCATTTTTTTGTGGTTTTTAATCTATGTTTTCAAAATTTTACCCAATACACCTAAGTTAAAATGAAGAGAAACTCATCAGCTCTACTAAAATTATATAACAGCTAGACCGTGGCATTTAAAATAAACCTTATTTGTATAAACATCAAGAAATGTTACAAATATGTACATGACAGGTGCGCTCGTCACACTCTTCTCACTAGTCCGTCTGAAATGCTGTGCAATACCAGAGCATGGACCACAAACGCCAATATCACGAACGCATGTATCAATGTGTTACCATTTTGTATTCAGTCATTCCTACATGCCTTTCAATATTTTTACCAGAGTTTATAAATGTAACCATGATGTCAATGGTTTCCATGACTTTGGGGTATCATTACTGATCAAACTCATGAGATGAACTAAAACTTTTTCATAAGACTTAATGAGATCAAAAGACCAAGTATATTAAGTGCAGACACGTAGTCAACCACATTAAGAGAAATACTGTCAGCACGAAATTTCATCTCAAATCAAAACATCTGCTGTATTTAATGAAACTTTAATGTAACTGTGGAAACTAGAACACAGAATTCAGCATTTCACAAGAACCTGGTATATTTAAGGTGTTTTAACTAAACTGTTACTACAGATTATTAGTTAAAAATTATGTTTTGTTTATTTAGTTTTTCTGACCAATTATTCAGATTATAAACGTAAACACATACTGCAGTTATATTTTTGTAATTCATGTTGTAAATATGCTTAAATAGTAATTTCTGCTGTTAGGACACACGTATATAATCTATGACAACTTCTACATTTCCTGAGCTCAAAATGTGTTTTGTTTTACGCTAATTCTTCTTTGGAAAGGCATGCAAATTTTGTTGATTTTTTATAAAAGTGAAATACAGTCCACTGCAACTCAATTTAATGCAATTATTTATACTGTATTTATAGTTATCAGAAGTGAACAGCTGTTTTTATTAGTGTTAAAATTGTTGTAAACAAGCATGCTCGTGCACACAAGCTCGTGCGCACACATATACACACACACTTGCACGTGCATTCGCACACACAAACACACACACACAGATACACTGTACTAGCTTCCATCATAAATGTGTAGTGAAAGTGAAAATTGATACTCCACTATTCTGTTTGAGTAAATTTCAAAACTTTATTACAAGCACCACTACCTTTGCCTACTCTAGACCTACGACAGCAATTTAATAAATTGTATAAAAAATTAGGTCTTATCATAAGATTAAAATCAAGCAATGTGATGTGTACTCTTTTAGTTTTCCACCTCTCTAACAAAGCATGTGCAGCACCTCTGAAATTTCGGAATTGCTAAATAGAGAAACATGCTACACTAATAAATTTTTTTGTGCACTGTCATAGACATTAATAAAATCTGTACAACTTTAAAATAACAAAGCTCACTAAGATTTTTTTATTGTGCTCCCTTTAATTTGTAAAAGTTTGATGTTTGTTTCAGAAACAAATTATGAAATTATAATTGAAGGTGGAAAATACACTCATACGAATCCAGATTGTTCTTTGAACACAAATAAAAGTATCCCTTCACGCCAATGAGTTTAACAGGCAGTGTAAGTTCGGAAGCAATTCATGGAAAAAGTCTCGAAACGTGTGCTCAAATGCCGGCAAGTTTGCGCTGGTCCCACCTCTCGCTTCAGAAGAAACGTAGAGCGGGGATAGTGAGGACTGGGCATACCATCCCTCCTGTGAATGCCAAGAAAATTTCTGCGGCCAAATGAAGGGAGACCAGCTAGGACCACACCTCCGTACTACCTAGCCTGCCTGGAACTAAGGGCTAGAAGCAGACAGCCACATGACAGTTCACCATTGCCCCCGTCTACAAACATTGAGAGTCGTCCAGAAATCTGAGAATTGTGTACCCTTCAAAGGGCGCTGCGCTGATACAGCATAGAAGGAAGAATAATTATTGTTGTTAAATATAAAACTCGCAATATAATACAAACAGAAGTACAGAGGGAATGAAAAATAAAATTAATGTATGAAATAAGTTATTTCTAGCATTAACACTACCAAACTAATACTGGAGTACCACAGTAGCATTACAAAATTTACATTTTATAAAGTCCTTACGGAAGTAGCGTACTGCAGATACAATTTTTTATTGAATAAACTACTTATCCTCAGTAATGAGTTGTCAGTAATTCAACAACTGCAAATAATGTAAACTAATGAGCATGTGTAATAGAGAACATGCACAATTTTTTAAAATTTTTTAATTCAATTTCGCAGGCATTTTTGAGCAATAACCACATTTTACTTTTAATTTCTATGCGTTGATTCCAGTACAATCGGCAAAAAACGTAACGTAATTTAAAAAGCCCGCCGAAACGCTTGACTTCAGCATGGCGCCCGCTGTGATGTCAACCGGCGAAACTCCAGCTCACTTGCTGCCTACCGCCCATAGCAATTGTGCGCACATCGCGAGAAGTATGACAGAAAGTTAAAGTAATCTCGACTTGGCGCAAAACGAAAGATGTTCACATCTTATATAGCACTAAGTGTTCTAATACGTACTTAAAAAATAATCGGGAAGTTATTTATTCCTGAACGAAAACTTAACAAATTTCGCAAAGCAGTGGATATAAATTATTCGGCAAAACTGCGATTCATCACTACAATAATTTACATTTTTGTCTTCAATGCTTGCACATAATATTTTGGACGTAGGTTCAATACATTATACTTCTACAAATAATTGTTTTTGTGAAATGTAATCTGAGTGACCTAAACACAAACTAAGCGCTATTTAAACTCGAGGCGTTTAAGATATACAAGCAGGTTACTAACGCCGATAGTAAGTCAGAAGAAAGAATAATATATACACACAAATATTAACTTAAAGGCAATCATTAAAATATTAGTCAGAGTAAATAACTCGCACAAAGCATTCATGCATTATGGGAAGCCTGGCATAGTTCGAGGTCTACCGGTAGATAGCAGCAGCGTGGAAGAACCCAAGTAGTTCCAGAAGTCATGGTAGGTAGCAGAACACAATAAAAAGTATTAACTTTATATCTAAACATTGTAAAGCCTAGCAGATACTGTTTACTATTCAGTTCCCATCAATTTATACTACAAATGCGTACAATTAGGAGATATTATAAGTTTGAGTAAACGTTCGTAGTTAGTAAAAATATATTTTTTAAAATGTAAGCGTGGTTCGGCCGTGGTTACGACCAAGCACATAGTGACGAACCATTGCATTGCACTCCTCACTTTTTTTTAGTTTATTATTTTATATATCCTATTTCCAGGAACGACTAATATTTTAGTGTGAATCTCACGCCACAATCGCATTTCAGTTGATATTCAGGCGATATCTGAGAAACAATTAGGCTATAAAGGCTGCAAACCATTAGCTACACGTATTTGTTCGTATTAAACGCATATTCTGTAACACAATTCACCACCACGATAATATCCTCCGCACTAAACGCTTAAAGGCTTACACGAACGTGTTGTGGCTTCAAGTAGTTTTGTAACTCCTAAAGTAATATACCAACACCATTAACAACGTAACTGGCCTTGCCACGACTAGGAAAACGTGGCTTCCCGCCAAGCGAATTTCGCCTAGTGACGTCAAGCCAATCACAGAGTGTTCTCATCCCGTTTGAAAATTTCTGGATTTCTTACATTTACGGAGACGTTTTTATACATGTTAGATGTTGTTTTAAGTCTCGGCATTAGTACACATGTTATTTAACAGTAAATCTAAATGCTGGTAATGTTTTCAGTTAAATACCTGACACACGTATGTTCCCCATTGTCAGAGAGGTGATAAAAAGATAAAATAACTAGAAAACAAAAATTATTGGAGAAAAAACTGTAAGATTAAAACAAAATGCCTTAAGCATACTAATTTGCTTGCCTTTCTAACATAACCGGTCCCACCATAACACTCCCTCAAGTTATATTATTTGTCATGTTTAGATCCTTTAATTTTTAGACTAATGAATCAACTGATGCAGTTATATGAACATTGAAATTTGAGCGAATTTTCAATGTAAACACTTAACTACATGGATATGAACACATCCATTAAAATCATAGACATAGATATAGATAGACCCAGTATGCCGCAAAAATATTGAGGCAAAAACAACTTTGTTCCCTAACAGCTGACTGTGGCCTGTTTTTGCATGGATGCCACTTGAATTTGCTGCAGCCTGTTGTAAAAATGGTTCAGAAATGTGTTGTCTACAGCTGTAATGAATAAGCAGTCAAAGAGACACCAATATCATTCAACAGGTACACTTTTTTAACCAATTTTAATTAATATATGTATTGATAGAATTTGCTTTTTTCTTTTGATGTAAAAAATCAAGCTCTGTATGTATATTCGTACTGCAGATAGTTATTTGCGTATAAAACAACACATGGGCTATTTATGTATGCAAAATTTAGTGTAATTTAGTTTTGAATGTACCTTTTTGAATTATCAAGAACAGATGACATATTTGTACTTCTACTGCAAATAGTTTCTTCACATATTAAATACCAGGATTGTAGGTTATTTTAGACATTTATAAGTTTTTTGTATTGTTGAGGTTAGTAATTAATTTGCCTTGTTGATTTTTATGTGATAAATATAGAATATAATTTATATTTGTGCTTGATGAGATAGTTTCTTGGCACTTGGTAAGTTAAACAAGTAATGGAAATGGTTCGTATTGTATTAAAACACGAAAACCTTTAATATTGTCTGGAAAGTAAAACATTTGTAATATTAAAAAATTTAATTGTACTGATTTTGTACAATTTATTTACACTGTTACAAATATTGCTGTCAACTGTACACAAACTGGTAGGCTGCTTTATATTTGTCAGTGTACTATAAATTGTTTGTACAAAGCAATTTTTGCAAAATGTTTTATACTGTATTCGGTGGAAGAAGAAATATGTAGAAGAGGGCCTTTGTTGGCACACTAAATTCATTCATCATAAAATGCTTGAAAACCTAAGTTCTTGTGGACAATTTAAAGTTTATACAATAACAGTCTCAAATTTCTTAGCTTTTTTACATGTATGTTATTGCTTACACATTGCTTTTTTGAAATTATAAATGAAGAAATATAAAATTTGCAACTATACTGAAAATTATATTATCCTTACACTACGGTACAAGTACGACGATTGAGCTGGTAACATATGAGGGGGTTAGAATGAAAGTGAAGAAAGTCGTGATTGCTTAGTTTAGTATTTTTTGTAGGAAATTATAAAATGATTTTCCAATATGTCAACACAGCCCTGACTTAACTCACTTTATGTTTAAACATGGGGTATACAAATAAAGCCAATATACAATAACCACAATGTATTCAAATTGGTGACTTACTTTACTTTCATTTTAACCCCTCATATAATTATGCCTCTATCAGTTGGGCATATTTTTTTTATATTTTTAATTTGCCTGACAGATTGCGACCAAATTCCACATTACCAATTCAATCACCATGTCAGTGGGGGCTGCTATGGCCAAATGGTCAGACCATTCGCCTCCCACCTAGGTGATCCGGGTTCGATTCCCAGTGGGGTCGGTCCCCGGATTTTTGCATGTGGGAATCGTGCCGTTGGTCTGCGGGTTTTCTCGGGGATCTCCCGTTTCCCCCGCCCCTTCATTCCGGTACTGCTCCATACCCACCTCATTGTCACCCCTCACCAGTGCTACAGACCTCGATGTTAAGCGCTAACCAAAATCTCTCACTCACCATGTCTGTACTGTAGTGTAAAGTAAATAGAATTTGAAGTATAATCGTAGATCTAAAACATTTTTCTGCTCAGAATTTCAAAAAGGCGAAAGATAGTAAAATTCAATATGGAGAATGAAGCAGAGCCTTAAATTGAGTAGGTACCGGTTACCTGTATACTGGTCCGGAGCCAGCTTAAAGAAACCTCTCTCGTTCCCACGGTGAAACTTAGCCAGAATTTTGTATCAGGATACATTGGATAAATTAATTTAACTAACTGTATACACATTACATATATATGTATAAAATTAAAATGCAGGGGTATAAATGCAGTTGTGAACATTTTGAAAAAAAAAAAATGGATTAATCAAGATTTAGTTACCTACAATCCGTTAACATCACTTTTGTTAAATTTCTAATTTGGTTTTTGAAAAATAAATTTATTATGTACTCTTGACCAAGTACATAAAATATTTCACTGGGATTGTGTGAGGCGGTCCACCCACCACTTAGGCCTTTATTGTTTCCTGTTTTTATTTTATTATTTCCTTATGTTTGACTTAATGAATTTGCTTTTATCTATATAATTACTTTGAGGTATTGTTGACCTGTTGTTTGACTTTTCATCTGTACGCCTATCAGTTTTGAAATTGTTAAATTTTATATGTATTTAATTTGGTTTGTTTAGGCTGAGGCAACTTTATGTTTTAATTTAAATTTATATTATCATTGGCAGCTTAACTGTTACTGTATTGTAATTCAGGGCTGGGTGTATTGTTGGCAAGTATAGTTGGATGGCACAGGTGTACCTGCCCAGTTCCAGGAATTGCTATGTTTAGATTTTAACCGTTTTTCTAATACTTTTACTTTTCACAAAGTGCACGTGTGCCGCCGCTCGTTGAGTGTGCGAGAGAGACAGTAATATGTTTGCGCGGGCTGGCTTGAGCCAATGAAAGGACACGTGGTTCAAATTTACTTAAATTTATGTTGTAAATTATTATGTAATTATGGTTTTCAGAAGAATATTTTCACTTTTCAAGTTGTTTAAAAGTATAAAAATTTATAATTTATTATTATATTTAACTTTATAATAATTTTCCGTTAAGTTTGACCTTGGTGCGCTGGGGTTGCCGCTAGAGGCGCTGCGGGGAGAGAGCAAGCTTCGGTGGGTAGGCCATATTGACTTGTTGTTCGGACACCGACGAAGATGGTTGTGTGATTTGGTTTTCGGACGCAGACGAGGATGGCGGTCTGGAACGGTTGGTGGGCTGTGTGGGAGCGAGGTGGCTGAGCAGCCATGTATATTAGTCGCTGAGTAGAGGCCTCGCGTTTGCGAGAATATTATGGTTGAGATGTCGTGGCGTGTTTCGAACTTTGAAAATTAGTTTTAATTTTTCTCTTTAAGTTTTGGGGTTGAGCAGTTCTCTCCCGGGAGCGTCAGGCTTGGACAATGATGAAGCCTATTAAGATTGAAATCTAGAGTTTCTGTATGTGAAGTTGGTTTTTTTTTAAAAGTTAATTAATAAAAACAGTCACGCCAACAGGTTTTAATTTCATGTAGATACAGCAAACCTATACGATCACAACCGGCCACGTCAGAGGTTATGTCAACAATTATGTAAAATAACATCTTCAGTTCAGCAGCCCCGTTACATTTTGGTGCCGTGACCAGGATACGTTGTTGAAGGCGAAGGAAGCTTCGTTCAGCCCGCGCGTCACAATTGGATCTAAACATATTACATTTGCTTTGAACACTATGTGGGTTGTGTCTGAATTCACCCTCTCAAGGACTGGTTTCATATAGTAGAAAAGTGAATTTTGGGTGGGACAAAATATTACAGCCAAATTCACAGAAAGGCCACTATTGCATATTAGGATATAGTCATTAGCCAATGGCATAACTGCTGTCTCATTCATTGCAAGTTTTGACAGTATGATTGTTATTACCCAAGCCTTAGTACCAATTTATTTTCCAGAGCATAACTAGACGAGAAAAGTCAAG
The DNA here is from genome assembly GCA_003012365.1 of Medauroidea extradentata. Classification (NCBI taxonomy): domain Eukaryota; kingdom Metazoa; phylum Arthropoda; class Insecta; order Phasmatodea; family Phasmatidae; genus Medauroidea; species Medauroidea extradentata. The sequence goes on from PNEQ01104596.1 coordinate 57,571, forward strand.
ATGTTTAATGGAATCCCAACAATAACTACTATTTAGGTAGTGCAATATAGCTAAAACATTGAATTTATTTACAAGTGTCGATTATTGCAGCAAATACTCAAATATTCAAACACGGTGTAAACATTACATATTGTTTAGCCAGTGTTGTATCCCTTTAATTAATTATCAAAATTATTAACCACATACATATTTTGAATACAAAGTAAACAATGTCACACAGTATAGTAGTACCATTTAGCTTGTCTGATTTTACATTACAACTAAATAAATGGGTATATAATGTAAAAAACTAACTTGCATTTTATGATTAGTACAAGAAATCAGACTTTTATAGGTAAATTCCTTTACATTTAACACGCCCACACCTGAAATAAGTCATACTCCCTATCTTCCACAGCAAAAGTAGGCCACAATCATCTGTTTTGTTTTGGCCACACATCGGTAGTGCATAGAGTATAGCCTACACTGGGTCTATCCGTATATATGTTGTTGATTAAAATGCCACACAACTTGTTTATTGCTCACTTTTCAGTTGCTGAACTAATACCACAAAGAGAAATAAAAATATTTTTGGCCAAACGTTTGGCTATTTTTTTCCTGCTGGCAGAAAAACCACCATTGTTTATTGCTTCAAACCATCTCTTGACCGCAAGTTGTAAGATGAAACAAAATTATTTTTATTTTTTTTTTGTGAAATTAGTCCTAAAACAGTGAAAATCCCTAACAGTCTAAAAAAAATATTAACGCACGTACCTTCTTATAATACTAAAGAAGTAAATTCCTTTAAACTTTATTCACTGATAAAATTAGACTTTGTATTTCGTAATGTTATTTTAGTGATTTGTAATTGTTTCAAATCTATTATCTGCAAATTTTTATAAGGTGTGGCACTTCAGTGAATACCATAATATACTACTATTTTTCAATGGGATTTTTAAAATGTGTATTTCCTAAAGTAACAGCTGATAGTTTTCATAACAGTAAGTTGTCATTAAAGGACAGTTAAAACATAAAGCAAAATTGTTCTAAAGCAAAGTCTTTATTTTACATAATTTTCTATCCTCTATTATAGACTGGTGTAATTGTAATAAACCAGTTGCATCATAAAATTTGTTGGATTGCATTCATAACAGCTTTGGGGTGGCACTGTGTGGAAATTTTAAAAACATCATTCATATTGTTGTGCACCTTTTGCCCCTGTTGAACTTTTTATCAAAAATCTTTACTTTCAGGACTACGTATTAAATATTTTATGCTATTCTTGTAAAGCTAATAGATTCCTGTCATTTTTTAACGATTCTTTCAATGGGGACAAGCTACAAACAAAGGAAGTACTAAAGACTGACGTTGTACCAACTCCTACCTATTTTAAGCCCTCTTTGCCGCCCTCACTGTTCACCCCGGCACCTAAAGTAGGATCCCGCTTGTTTGTTTACATTCTGTATTGACATTTCCACAAGCAGCAGGTGTGCTACCCTACCAAGGGAGAACTTTCCTTTCCCCCTCTCAGCAATGTATTGTGAAGTGTTCAGCCACTTCCCCATCTTGTTTAAATATTTATAAAGTGTTTTTATTTTCTTATTTAAATTTATATGTAAATCTTTCTTAACAGGCTATATGCCATTTTCAGGGTGAGTTTGTCAGGTGTCCGGTGTGATGCAACAGAATTCAATAACCTAGTAATTGGGGACATGTTAATATAAATTCATCTTTTCAAAATTCAATATAAATATAGTCACGGAATTTTAAAGTAGAATCATTTGATTATTTTCCGGGCTTGTTTGGTTTCAAATTGACCACAGTAAAATTTTAATTATTTGTTGATATAACTTTTTCTTGTACTTTGACCAATTTTTGAGTTTTGGCAATTTTAGCTTATTATTAAATTTTCCCTGGTGAAGCGAGTAACTTCAGGTGTTGCAAGCTTCTCCAGGCTGTAGGATTTCTGGCGCCGACGTTGTGGTTGAATGCTTGCTTCATGGAATTCTCTCCATGACGTAGGTTATTGACGCATGTAGGTCAGCCATCACAGGGGGTTGCGTAGTGTATTGCGCCGCGAAAGTAGTTCCACTGTTGCGCACTTTTTGTCCCCAATTATTATATTTGTGTGGATAAACAATTTTATTTCAATGTAAAACCTATAAACGGAAATTTTGGAATCCTTTGTGATCTGTTTTAAGTGTAATTTTGCTGGTTTTGTTGAATTTTGGATACTGTTGTATCACTCCGCCGTGGTGCGCTATTTGTTACCATGTCCGTTGCCGTGAGGGAACAGTTTGTGCCGGGCGCTGGCCCGAGGCGGTCTTTAGTTGTAGGGCAGTTGGTACGAATAAGTGTTTCATCATTACCTTGTTTTTTGTTTAACTCACGTTCAGACATGGTAACGCCGGACAGCTGACGGGTTTATTTGTGCTTGATAAATAACCGCCTTTTGTAAGAAACTTACAGAATCCAAACATCTGTCAAAGTTAAAGGAAAAATAAATCAACAGTTGACTGAGTAAGTGAGTTGTTATTGGTGAAATCACGATGGTTAGTTAACCCTGAAAGTAACTTAAACTGAGCTATCCGGAGCACGCGCAAACAACATAACCTCAACACCCACGCCGAGTGAACACAAACAATAGATAAACACACAGCAGACGCAGAGGACGCGTCACAGTATACCGTATATACTCGTGTATAGTGCGCACCACGATTTTTACAACAAATTACAGGGAAAAAAGTTTTTTTAGTGCCTCGCTAGTATGTAAAATAAAAACATGTGAGCATGAGCCGAGCGAGCGGCGAAACAGCACGAGGGACGCTATGATGGAGGGGTCAAGGAAGGAGGGGGGAAGAAAGGAAACGCAGCTGGCCACATAAAAGATGGAGGACAGATAACATTCACACTATAAGAGTGTGAAGGCAGAGAGGGTGTAGGCGAGCCAGGAGGGGTGGGGTGGCTTGTCTCTCTGCCAAGGTCGCTTACTGTCTGCCAGCCCTCGCCTCGTGCGTGTGTACCTTTAGCCCAGGAATCTTAAGACCATTTCCAGCCAAAACCTCCAAAAAATTTGTCTAAAGCTGAATTTTTACACACTTATAGAGTCGAGCATGCTTAGTAACATATCAAAACATTACCGCTCAAAACCGTGTCACATCTAAATCGTGCAACAAAGTCATAAGTGACGCATTTGTGCAGCGTTATACTAAACTGCTGCCATGAGACGTAACTTTTACCGTACAATTAAAACAAATAGTTCAAAATAATCTAGTAGCTCTTTTCTACGTAAATATGTTAAGAAATGTCTAAAAATGTTAAGTTACTATACACCGTAAAACAATAAATTGAAGGAATGTATAATTTTATCACAGTTGTGGAAATTCGACAACGATTATCAGCAAAACTAAATGTCTACGTGAAAAACATGCCAAGTATATTTTGTTGCCCAATCTTTCGGCTTTATACTGGTATGTCAGTGAACAAGTTAGCGTATTTCCTTGGATCACTAAAGCACTCAGAGCGTCGCAGTATAGCAGGTTCGGTGCGGCAAGCAGGTCAAGCAGCTAACACAGGATGGGTGCGTGTATTTCCAGGAATTCCACGTGTCTAGGGTTACAAACATACCTACTTAGGCACACAAATCCCTTCTGTTTAGCCTGTATCGATTCTCGTCAGATTTATGACAGGTTACTGCATTTTCGGTGGACGGTATCTCATAGAACCCTCATTTCTCCGATAAAATTGTAAAAACTTCTCAGCAATATTCTTACAATATGTCGTTTACAAAATAATAAGAGAACATATTGTTACCCTAAGTTGTGTAAAATAAACAGGCTATTTTCTTTGTGTTTGGGAATTAGGATACTTCATACAGTGTTTATGAAGATGTCTGTTGAGTTACAGGTTACTTGTGAAGGATTATGCTCAATGGTGAAATATTGTGAAACGTACAAATGAGTCCGTACAAATGAGTGTAAAAATTATGGAATAGGAGATATTTTATAGCAAATAAACCTGTTCCACTGAATGAAGACTGTTGGGCTACAAAGTAAAATAATTTTGTACGTTTACAATAAACTTTTTGGGAAGGTTTACGATAAACTTTTTGGGAAGACGTTTCCAAAAAAATCTTTAAGTTTACAAAAATATTGTGAACTTTCCAGAATACGTATCGATATACACATATATATGATTATTTAAAAATATTTTTGGTTACTTATACATAATAAGAAATCAATTCTTGTACATTTTAAAATAATTGGTTGAAATTACACCCAATTTTTTTTTAAAACCGGTTTCTAAGATTTTTTTGTAAAATTTCCAAAAATTTTGTAAAATATGATAGGCTTGAAAGTTATTTTGTTTGACATCAAACACTGTTCATAAAAATATATCTCATTATTCTTCACAGGCATTCGGAAAATTTAGACCAATTTATTGACGTGTGACATTCTTGTTGTAGTACCTATTCTGATAAATGTTTTGACATAATTTTACGAACACTTTTGGTAAAGTATGAATTTTTTAGTGTTTATTAAAATTAATAGAACGGCTATCACCCATCACGTTGCTTTAAAGAATATGGAGAAGGATGGAAATGTACGCTGTGTTCGATGTTAGGCTTCATTTCGTAACATGAATGACTTATACTGCTGTCAAGCAGCAGAAAAACCAAAAAGAGAAATGTTCGAAGAAAAGGTCAAATAACCATGTGCACAGAACGGAACATGTGTGTGGAAAGAGCAATCAACCCAGATGTGCACGTAAGACAAACATTTTTTCGTGAAAATTTCTGGTTTCTATGAATGCGGAAGACAAGCGATGCTGTCTTTATCAGGTTGCTGATATCGTTGTAGCAGAAGCTAGGTATCACAATTTTTGTAGTAAACTTTTCGCGAATGGTCTTAATTTATGCCATGAAATAAAAGTTTCAGTGCTGGCCGTCCAATCAACACAAACAAAAATAAAAGTTTTGCAAATCTTTGTCCTTTTTAATAAGAAAAGCTATGAGCGTCATTTTTCATCGACAGAACTGTGCAGTTTCAGAGTCAGTTCTGGAGGGGAACATCCTGTAGAAGTTACATGGAAATGAATGGATAAATAGAGAATAGCATGCCAATATCAGCAGTTGGAGGTAAAAATAAGAATTTTAAAAGACAAACAGGACAGTTACATTTAAGTGCTTAGAGAAACCCTACACAGATAAAAATATTTGGTACATTCAACCATGTACTTCTTTGTATAAGGCAAAACAAGCGTGTGAAATTTTAATCAATCATTTAATCAACCATTAAGGATAAGTTCTCTCAACAAGAGTGTTTAATCAAATTAAATATATATCAGGTTAGAACAACAAAACCAATATTTGACACATTTCATATATTGCTATAGCAACAAAGATTTTGTTGGATCAAATATATACTTGTTTCGCCACATAAAAACGTGCACATCGTTGACTGGAACAAACCTTTTTTCCGTGTAAACATTTAATCAAACTAAATAAAATAACATAAATATAATCTTGTGACGTCAAGGTACCCTAGTTTAATTTAACTTAAGTACGTACACAATCTTCAAAAATGGCAATACCTGTGTAGATGCAAATAAACAAATACTAAGTTATCGTTTAAGTTATATTTGTTCATATCAAAGAAATAGCGCATCCTGTCGAAATTTATTATTCATTTGTATGGAACATGGGCAAGTATTTCCTCATCTCCTTCGCAGAGTGGTTAGATTACAAACATTAAGCGTGGACGTGGACATCGCAACACGAGCAAAATATGTTTCTTCCATTCATTAACTTGAACTCTGGAAACCAAAGCGTAATCTACACAACGTTGTGCTGTGCTATGCAACCTTATACCTAAAAAGTAAGGAAACGGGGTCAGTTTTGCATCTTTGTAATGTTTAATTAACCTACTAAATTAAGGTGGTTGATATCATTACATGCAATATTTTTGGGAACTAGCTAATGTGACCGTGACATGGAGGCTTCCATATTTTGATGTATTTGATGGAATCTGTGAGGCACACAGTCACAGGCAGTGGTTTGCTTCAGCATCTGTCACATCTGTGATCTCAGGATATGCACATAGAAGATCACTTCGTACCCAGTTCCTTATTCAAGCAGGTCTTGGTCATTTAATATGATGCATGTGATCCAATAAAAATGACCTGAAGTAAATCAAAATACATGTGTTCACAGAATTCTCTAAAAATAAACTTCCAGCATTAGGGCGCCGCCAAACTCAGAGCTATGATGCAAGCAAGGATAGTGATAAAAGCTATATGTTAATCAATATTCTACGTGGCTCGGTACTTGTCTAACCTACGTACATCCCACCATTAATTGTTCTGTTTTCGGTGAGGTCTACACTGCTACAATATTTTTTAGAGCTTTTGAAAAACGCTATCAAAAATACTCTGAAACGTTTCATAGATTTTTTTCCTGTAACTTTGCGTTTATTCCTATACAATATTCTCCTCTTCTAAATGAAGAGATGATTTCTGTCCGATAGTGATATCATTAAAAGTGATAGCACGGCCGAACATAGTTTAACTTGTAAATCACTATCCTTGCTCATGCCACGACACTGTCTTGTCCAATAGCCAAATGTAGTTGTAAATTCAAAGATTGACCGTGTATCAGTCAGTCGCACTGTATATCTATGCCAATATTTCGACCAAATAGGTCACAAACGGCAGTTCATCAACACACGTTTCGCATGTTTTGCCGTTTACGATCAATATTTCACTCAGTACATGAAAATACAACACTTAAATACCTAGAGACTTTTAAACTATGTGTAAATGTAAGGCACTTTCAGCATATTTTGAAATGTCAGTGATATTGTATTGTTCTTTTGTAGTTATAAAGTCTTCACTTATTTCTCATTTTGTACGGTAAACTGTGTTTTAGTTATTTTCGTAGAATGTTTATGCTAGGCGTAGCGGTCTGTGATTTAATGTAATGTTTAATGTATGTATTATAGAACTACGATAAAAAAATATAGCTAATTATCACTACAAATCGGTAATTTAATGATGGCAGAATTATTTTATGAATTGTAGACAGTATATAAAACAAAGCGAGAACCTATCCTGATCATAAATGTAAGTGTCAATTATGTCAAGAACGAACAGTGGAAAGTAGCATTAGTTTGACCTGTCCACCGAGCCAAACCAGGTACACTGTGATGCTCGGACTGCTCTAGTGATCCAAGGAAATACGCTAACTTGTTCACTGACATACCAGTATAAAGCCGAAAGATTGGGCAACAAAATATACTTGGCATGTTTTTCACGTAGACATTTAGTTTTGCTGATAATCGTTGTCGAATTTCCACAACTGTGATAAAATTACACATTCCTTCAATTTATTGTTTTACGGTGTATAGTAACTTAACATTTTTAGACATTTCTTAACATATTTACGTAGAAAAGAGCTACTAGATTATTTTGAAATATTTGTTTTAATTGTACGGTAAAAGTTACGTCTCATGGCAGCAGTTTAGTATAACACTGCACTAACGCATCACTTATGACTGTTGCACGATTTCGATATGACGCACACGTTTTGAGCGGTAAAGTTTTGATATGTTATTAAGCATGCTCAACTCTGTAAGTGTGCCAAAATTCAGCTTTGGACAAATTTTTTGGAGGTTTAAACCTGTGTTTCCTGGCCTACTTGTTGGTCTGCTGTGCCAGCCGCATTCAGCATGTCCCCCCCCCCCATCGTCCCCTAAGCTATTGTGATACCCTCACCACTAAGATAACATGCTGTGACAGCAGCAAGCTTGCCTTTTTTATCTCTCCTGGTGTGTTTGAAGGGGTGGGGGAAGGGAAAAAAAGAATGCCGCTCTTTTTTTCTTCCTTCCTTTCCCACGAAAATACAGCTGGCTACGAACCACCCGCAAATATCTTTCCCTGGTGGGGGATGGGGAAGGGGGAAAAAGGAGAACAATGATGCCTTTTTCTTTCTTCCCCATGGACTGACAGCTTATTATGAGACATCACAATTAACTTTTAGGGTTTTAGTGGTTACTACAGAGCAAGGCAGGAGGGGAAAGGGGGAGAAAAAGAAATGGAAGAGGAGTAATGATGGAGGAACCTGGCAGTGAGAACTGTCTCTCTCTCTGCCTCCCACAGTTGACACCCCAGTTTACGACTATAACTTCGGCTTCTTACTCCCCCCCTCCCCAATCTGGCGACGGACTGTCGTCGTCTTTTTTCTTCTCTGCTTCCTACTCCTGACACCCGTCAATTTACAGCTTTAACTTCGTCAATTTACAGCTTTAACTTCGTCTTCTCATCCCCCTTCCCCGCGCCTTCACTCAACAGACCACTGACCTTTCTTTCACATATTCTTTTTTTCTATTTTCCGGTGTATAGTACGCACCCCTGAATTTTTATCAGTTGTTTTGGAATAAAAATGCATGCTATACACGAGTAAATACGGCAATACTTGTGCCCAGTTTGTAAACTAAATCTGAGTGACTTACATTTTGTGTTTTATTTCTTTTTCGCTCTTAGATATTTTGTTTGTACAGTAACAATCATTGTGTATGTTGTGGTGTCAATTTTAAACGTATGTAACGGAAATCATCACCACCTTCATCTGATCGCAAGGAAAGTTTTCGTTTTGGCGCAGCCTGGGGATAGCAACGAACGCCTGCCTAGAAGTAATCAGTCAGTCTTTTTCCTAGTCTACGCGAAGTGAAGTGTGAAGTGTCCAGCAGAGTTATCAACCATTTTCTAACGAATCACGAAGCTGCAATCAACTAGGTTAAGACTTCCTCAGTGATTGTTCGTTCTATTCCTGGACCATGCAATCTAAATTTCGAGCAGGCAGTCCTAGGGTCAAGTAGCGTGAGTGTTCAACCACAACCCTGATAAAAATACTCATGCTAGCCCGCGCGGTGGGCTAGCTGGCACCCAAAGTTCATTACACCCTTTTAGCTACACTTCACTAACGTTTTCCGCTAAACCTGCATGACGCTGGGAACCCCGGGCATGTACGGACATACGCCATTGCAGCAAACAAGGATCATTTTCTTTTCCAGTTTACGAATACAAAAATTCATGCTGGGTCCGTCGATACCGGGCATTGACATTATTTTTTAACAATTCTTGCGATGGGGGCACAAACTAAATTAGTATTGTGGACATATGCCACTGCTGCAATGTTAGTTTATAATTTATTCCTGTAAAATTTGTTGTAAGTCATGTTGTGGAAACCAACATCATAAGTCCCTACATAAAAAAACATGGTGTTTAATAACTGTGTTAAAAAAATGGCTGCAGTTTTAATATGTCAGGTAATGACATATAAACGGAACACTTTGTTCAATTTCAACTGACTTTAGCACTCTGCCAGAATCTTACTGTATCAAATTAACTAAGCATAACAAAATCTACTAATGTCTATCACTTCAAAAGGTAGCAACGCCTGGAAAAAAAGAGAATACTTAATGCCATATCCCAATGTCAGAATTCGCTCACCTGACAGCCGCTAAATAAGACAAAATAAAAATTACAGTATGCAAAATTAAACAATTACCCTACTTTGGTGTATTATTCACTTGTGTCGAAACCTGCTTCTATTTTAATATTCTACACGTATGTTGTCACATCTACAGAACTACTTATTCCATACAACCAAACTTGGTAGAATGGAACCTCATTAATACAAACCCGAAATGACCTAAATTTTTGCCATTTGTAATAATAAGTTTTGTATTAACAGACATCGGGATTAGGCGTGGTTTAAAAAAAAAACAAGTGACGTGAGCCATGCCTCCTTAAATAGACACCAACGCGACACCCGGCAGCTTGCCACAAATTCAGAACATTGGGACTTTTATTTTGTATAACGTTATAATTCCTTGCTACAACTTAGGCTCTAGTTTTGTAAAGATAATTCCTGGCAATTAAGGGGGAGCGTTACAACAACATTTTGTATTTTCACTTTCTAAGCCATAACATTTATTCTTATTATATTATCACAATTTTCTCTTCGACAAAGTATAGAATATAATCTTGGTAAACTACTTGATATAAATAATAATGGAATCTTTCAGTAATATGTCATGCAAAATCATTGCAAGATAAATCTTGAAAGCTAACCTATAATTCTCTATGCTTTGTAGAAGAAAAAATATTGATAATACAATTTGAATAAATGCTATGGCTCAAAAACTGAAAATTCATTACAATAGTCTAACACTCCCCCTTAAACGTATTAAATGACACAACCACAACAAAGGTGAAAGCATCTGTTTGTATTTAACCAAACCCTAACATCTGGTATCTACAGTGCAGTATTACCTGGTTCCAAATAAAGGACACATAATGAAGCCTGGTTTAATATTACATAGCCTCAAAGATACAAAATGCAAATGAAAATGTGGCTCATTTTCAGTAACTAAAATACTGTATTAAAAAAAAAAATTCTATGCATCATAACCTGAAACGAAGTAAAAAATTTGCAATCTCTAGTAAATCACTACCTGCTCAGAGTAACACAGACTAAATAATCCCTTTCTGTAAAATTAGGACTTGCTGATGAAAATGGTAATGGCAGACACATATACACACACTAACACATACACAACCCCACATACACAATCACACTTAGGAGAATACACTAACACATGGAATTATCTGAAATTCACATATTTAGTATATTTATTGGTAGTATAAAAAAATTCACTGTGAATAAATGAGAAACATTCATCCCTTAAGCATTTCAACACCATACACAACTACACATTTTTTCTAAACAAAACAGCATTTTACGAAAAAAAATAAATAAATAAATAAATAAATACTTAAATGAACATAACCTTAAAATTTACAGTTTAGCTGAATTCTAGGAAACACTTCTCCATGAAACAGCAGTACACCATACCTCATAACAGTGCAGTATTAAAGAGAAAACTGATTAGAAACACTTAGTATTAAACTTTTTTTCTTTCTATAAAAATAACAATTCTTGGAGGAATACGACACCATCAGTGTAGGAAGACGACTATAATTGCCTAGAAGTTTGAAAATTAAAACATTTTGATTCCACCCAAACAACCAAAGTAATGTAACTCGCTACCTACTTTTTCATAAAATAAACAATTGGAAGAATACACACACCCATGTAACTCTAAGCACACATATTTCTGCAACATGTAAACAAACAGTACTTACACCACTGGCAGTAAACACGACACACAAGGAACAATATGGATCTCTCTGGCTCCAATAGTTATTGCTGTTTTTCTCTTGCTGTAGGTTGTACATAGAGCTCTGCTGAACACACTGAATATGGGTAACTGCAAGAAACAAACAAAATGCAAGACTTGATGTAAAATGTTATCTACATAAATTTGATCTTGAACCAATTTATTATTTCACCTGCAACTTTAGTCGCAAATTGCAAACAATACTAAAAGGCTCACAGTTAGCTTTATACATTATCAAGCATAACTAATACAGTTAAAATTGTCTTACTGTTTGGAAACTAGCTATTTTGTAGCGTTGCCAATATTTAACTTTTTTTTATTATTTATTTTCTATAGTAATTTGGGGACTTCATTTCGAAAGGTACTTGTGGCAATATTATTCGTTTTAATGTACACACTGACTTTTTAGGGGGTCTGTCTCACATAAGAATTCCACTTTTTGACAGTTGTGTAGGCATAATTTTTACAGTTGTTGCCATAAAATAAACAGTGTTTTCCTCTGCCATTACGTGATATTTGAACAAACCCACTTAACTGGCTCTTAATTTGTGAAGTTTATCAAAGTTAAAGATTTCTGTTGTAGAAATTTGTACACATGATAGTCTTTAGAACTGTCAAATTGAATTTTCACACGAGACAGACTATATAGTGCTCCTGGAAGCTTCTGCGAATGTTCTAGGTTACAGGATGACCAATCTAAATTCCACGTTGTAGCTTTTTGTTCCCACAGTCGGGAAGTACTGATTTTACTGTGTAATGATGGCTGACGCCAGGTCACGTGATGTCCCAATGGGCGACTTGAAAAGAGGTGGAACTTCAGTCAGGTGTGGGATACAATTCCTATCTCCATGGATACCGCAGCCAAACATAACCTTCATTTAGCTGTTTGGCTTCACATGTCCTGGATGAGATGTACGCCAAGAAAATTGATTGTTTTGGAATTTGCCGTTTTTTCAGGTAAACACTAATATTATGTATTTGCGTATCTTAACCGTGAAATTGAAACTAATATTTTTTACCCTTGCGTGCAAATCTACGAATGCACAACATTTTTGCTTTCTGCAATTATCAGCATGTTTGTAAACAAGCTTTGTTTCCCACAGTACTTTTCCCCTGTGGTGACGTCAGGGGGCGTGTACTTCAAGTCGTCCATTTATGAGAGAGGTGACGTGACTGCTAGCCCTCTGGGAAGCGTAGAGTGTTTTGCACAATCCCACCAGTTTCTAGCCAAAGTTTTTGTAGAAGCAGCATGAGCTTGTAATCAACAGTGTAATGTGAGAATGAATATTTAGCATCTACTGAAACCTATTTTTCTAACTTTTGAGTTTAGAAACTTTAAATTTCATCTATTTTAAATAGGCCAAGAGGGCATTGAAGGTGAAGAGAGTCACCAATTTCATAAATTATTGTAGCCGCAAATGTTTACTGTGCTGGTTGCTGAACTTAACTATGCCATTTTCAAGTCGTAAACTTCAGTACACCTGGTCTGTAACCCACCTGCATAAAAATTACAAAGTTAAGTGGCACTCAATGAACAAACATCCGTTCTAATCAACAGCTATTTCCAATTGATTCCTATAACAATTATATTGACAAATAGAGCAAGTGTGAGGCGGTCCACCCACCACTTAGGCCATTATTATTTCATGTCTTGATTTTATTTTATTACTGTATTTCCTTATGTTTGACTTAATGAATTTGCTATTATCTATATAATTATTTTGAGGTATTGTTGGCAGGAGTTTGGTAAGGTATTGTTTGGCTTTTATCTGTATCAGTTTGAAATTGTTAAACTTTATACGTATTTAATTTGGTTTGTTTAGGCTGAGACAACTGTGTGTTCTAATTTAAATTTAATATTATTATTTGCAGCTTAACTGTTATTGTATTGTAATTCAGGGCTGGGTGTATTGTTGGCAAGTGTAGTTGGATGGCACAGGTGTGCCTGCCCAGTTCCAGGAATCGCTATATTTAGATTTTTAACAGTTTTTCTTATACTTTTACCTTTCACAAAATGCACGTGCGCCGCCGCTCGTTGAGTGTGCGAGAGAGACGGTAATATGTTTGCGCGGGCTGGCTTGAGCCAATGGAAGGACACATGGTTCGAATTTATTTAAAATTATGTTGTAAGTTATTGTGTAATTTTGGTTTTAAAGCAATATTTTCACTTTACAAGATGTTTAAAGGTATAAAAGTTTGTAATTTGTTATTATATTTAATTAAGTTTTAATTTTCCGTTACGTTTTTACCTTGGTGAGCTGGGTGGCCGCTAGAGGCGCTGCAGGGAGAGAGCAAGCT
>PNEQ01104600.1:0-12321 GCA_003012365.1 Medauroidea extradentata
TGTTAAACAATAGAATCAGAGATGTTAGAACAAATGTGTGACAGAAACACACAGCTTAGAACCACACATTGCAGAACCACGTACGTTAGAAACATTATGCAACAGAAATTCACATGTTAGAACCAATACACAGCAGAAACACAGATGTTAGAACAAACGTACGACAGAAACACGCAACTTAGAACCACATATTACAGAAAAATGTACGTTAGAAACGTTATGCAGCAGAAATTCACAGTTTAGAACGATTACACATTAGAATCAGAGATGTTAGAACTGGTATACTATAGAAACACGTGCTTTAGAACAGTCGTATAATAGAAACACACATCTAAGAACTGTCATACTTTAGAAACACATAAAATAGAACTGGCATTGCTTAGAACATTTTGTCTTCTGTGTTTCTGTGGTATGTGTTTCTACCGTGTGTGTTTCTAACATCAGACAGCACCCCACATGCATTGTCCTTCACCCCCGCCTGCTACACCAGCAACACGGGGTGCTGTCTGATGTTAGAAACACACACGGTAGAAACACATACCACAGAAACACAGAAGACAGAATGTTCTAAGCAATGCCAGTTCTATATTATGTGTTTCTAAAGTATGACAGTTCTTAGATGTGTGTTTCTATTATACAACTGTTCTAAAGCACGTGTTTCTATAGTATACCAGTTCTAACATCTCTGATTCTGTTGTGTAATCGTTCTAAACTGTGAATTTCTGCTGCATAATGATTCTAACATACGTGTTTCTGTAATACGTGGTTCTAAGTTGCGTGTTTCTGTCGTACGTTTGTTCTAACATCTGTGTTTCTGCTGTGTATTGGTTCTAACATATGAATTTCTGTTGCATATTGTTTCTAACGTACGTGGTTCTGCAATGTGTGGTTCTAAGCTGTGTGTTTCTGTCACACATTCGTTCTAACATCTCTGATTCTGTTGTTTAACAGTTCTAAGATGTGAAATTCTGTTGTGTGACGTTTCTAACGTACGTGATTCTGTAATCTGTGGTTCTAAGTTGTGTGTTTCTGTCGTACGTATGTTCTAACATGTGTGTTTCTGTTGTACATCGGTTCTAACATGTACATTTCTGCTGTACGACGTTTCTAACGTACATTGTTCTGTAATACGTGGTTCTAAGTTGCGTGTTTCTGTCGTACGTTTGTTCTAACATAAGTGATTCTGCTGTTTATTGGTTCTAACATTTGAATTTCTCTTGTACAACGTTTCTAATGCACGTGGTTATAAAATATGTGGTTCTAAGTTGTGTGTTTCTGTCGTATGTATGTTCTAACATCTCTTATTCTGTTGTTTAATAGTTCTAAGATGTGAATTTCTATTGTGCGATGTTTCTAACGTACATTGTTCTAAGATACGTGGTTCTAAGTTGTGTGTTTCTATCATACATTTGTTCTAACATATCTGATTCTATTGTTTAATAGTTCTAAGATGTGAAATTCTGTTGTGTGATGTTTCTAACGTACGTGGTTCTGCAATATGTGATTCTAAGTTGTGTGTTTCTATCATACATTTGTTCTAACATATCTGAATCTATTGTATAATAGTTCTAAGTTGTGAAATTCTGTTGTGCGAAGTTTCTAACGTACATTGTTCTAATATACGTGGTTCTAAGTTGTGTGTTTCTGTCATATGTTTGTTCTAACATCTCTGATTCTATTGTTTAATAGTTCTATGATGTGGATTTCTGCTTTACGACGTTTCTAACATACGTGGTTCTGCAATGTGTGGTTCTAAGCTGTGTGATTCTATCATACATTTGTTCTAACATCTCTGATTCTATAGTTTAATAGTTCTAAGATGTGAAATTCTGTTGTGTGACGTTTCTAACGTACATGGTTCTGCATTATGTGGTTCTTAGTTGTGTGTTTCTATCATACATTTGTTCTAATATCTCTGATTCTATTGTTTAATAGTTCTAAGATTTGAAATTCTGTTGTGCGACGTTTCTAACGTACGTGGTTCTAATATACGTGGTTCTAAGTTGTGAGTTTCTGTCGTTCAGCTGTTCTAACATCTGAGGTTCGGCTATACATTTGTTCTAACATATGAATTTCTGCTGTACGACGTTTCTAACGCATGTGGTTCTACAATGCGTGGTTCTAAATTGCATGTTTCTGTCATATGTTTGTTCTAACATTTGTGTTTCTGCTGTATATTGGTTCTAACATGTGAATTTCTGTTGTATGATGTTTCTAACACATATTGTTCTTCTTGGAGCTACACATTTATTTTATATAATCAATGTTTTTACAGGGACTGTAGTGAACTGACCTGCTGATCTTCTGTCCGAGAACACCAGTGCTCTGGTGTGAGTTCTTGAAGTTACTCTGTTTCCAGTTGTTGAATGTGTCTGCCAGTAGATCGCAGGCAGTGTGCTTTCTTACAGCTGGCTCGCTCGAAGAATGTTTACAATGAATCCTGCTTACTATCTCCGCAGTTCTTCTGGGGTGATTGTTTTTAAATGTGTGATGATGAATCTTTTAAAAATAAAACTAAATTTTAACGATTAGCCTTTTCAATTATAGTTCCGCTAGTATCCTAAATAATATTAATTTATTATTTACACTGCATGTAATGATCTAGTTTTGTATTTTCTTTTAGTTTAGTTTAAATGTAGATAACTCCTAGTTTATACAAAATTTTTTTTTTACTTAAGTATATCATCATGTGAACATTCGAAAATATCGTTAGTGGACAGCTACTTTACATTGTGTATCGAGTTCGATTGACTTTAACGTAATATGAACTTTTTAATTTAGCTCAGTGCATTTATCAATAATTTGCTAATGCCACTTACGTTGATAACTAGCGTTCGTCAGCAGTATAGGAACCAAAGCTGACCTTTTTGTTCGTAAAAAAAGAACACGTGTAAAAGGGGAAAACTTCTCTGTTCAGTCTGTTTACAGTTTAACTAACTTATTTTGAAATCAGCCTTCGAAAAAAATTAATATATCAACTTAATTTTACATAATGAAGAAAACAAGATCGTGGTGTTTAATGATTGTTAATATTGATGTTTGAATTGTGTTGTCAGATATTAAAGGATAATTTCATTAATTTGTATAACAGGAACATATTGGCGATGTTGACATTCTACGGCAGCAATTGGCCGAAGCATTAATACAAATCATTATTTCCAAATAATTGTACATTTGAGGAAGAATTAGATACACACGGGTCGTAAACAAAAGGTACCCAGGATTTTAAAAAAATTAGCTCTTTATCGCGAACAGGTTGTTGCTGATATATTATAATATTATGCATGTGTGTGCGCATATATATATATATATATGTAGGCTATATATATGTAGGCTATATATATGTACATATATATATATGAACATATATATATATATATATGTATATATATGTATATATATGTATATATATATATATAAACTTGTTTGTGTGTGACTTTTTACGGTCAGGGGCGTAAACAGAAAACGGAATGCAAATGAAAATAAAATATTTGAGAATTATTATATCCTACGGAAGTATAATATGTAATACATATCTGTTAACGATTGTTGCAAGATACTGTTCATGTATTCTGTCACACGTTAGGGTTACTAGTTGCAAATATAGGCTATATCCCCCCTCCACAAGATTTTCCAAATCTCTCACGTCCACTCCGAGGCAAGCCCTGCTTACTTATCTGTGTATGGTAATCGTTATCATTCTAACCGCTAAAACGTTTTATTTCGTCTTAGTAAACAAATGCTCATGAAATACCTTACGATCACAGGCAAAGTAACAATATCGAGAATCCAGAGGTTTCGATGGCACGGCAAAAAGTCGCAACATCTGAAAAGAAACCCTTGCGTCCTGAGAGTTGATGAGGGTGAAATAGGTACCGTAGTGAAATATAGATCAGCGCTGGAAATTCAAAGGCGGAGGAAACTAATATTTCCAGTAAAAACCCGCCGACCTGCAGCTGGCGTGTAGTACATCAGTGTGCTGGAACGCCACTCCCACACAACTTTTCCATCTTTATAACAAATTGCAACCTCCATGTTTTCAATTTAACGTAAGTTGTGATGTTTTCAGAAAAATTTCCCAGATTCAAAAAAATTTTAATTGAGTACTTGTGTCTAAGGTTCGAATTAACTCTCGAAAAATATCTGGTACCATGCCAATCTCGAAAACAGTTCTCGTGTTCCCGGACTTGAATATTTTGTTCAACTGCGTAAAACTGGTAGACTACCATGTCTTTTAGCTGAATGTGAAAGGGGGTTCAGCCAGTGATCTTCATAATATAATATACCTGAAACAGGTTAAAAACATATACGACATGGGTAATACCTTATGTTTGTGAAGCTCCATGGCTCTATATTGCGAGAGATGGTACGCAAACACGTGAAGTAAAACCACAGCAAAGATTCAAGAATGATGAAGACTATATATATGATAAGTTTTTGTAAACTATTTGTAATTTAAAAGCAAAACCATTTAAACATTTTATTTAAGGCTATCCGTATGCTTAGACAAACACATTGTTTCAGTTGCATTTTGAGTAGGCCTACATTGCAAAAGTGGTTACAGTTATGTAAATGTCACGTGTAAAAAATTTCATAATAGTAAAATAATTTGTAAAGTAAAGTAAAATTTGTGGTATTGCAATTCTTAACATTTAATTTTTTACTAGCGTAGTACTTTAGTGATGTGCTTTCTAGAGAGCTTGTTAACTTTTAATACAGTGAATAGTAATTGTGCATAACTATCTGATATATTGTAGAATAGTTCTAAAAAATATTACATTATATACGTCTGGCAAAACCTTAAATATTACATGTGTAATGTTGTTACTAACACCAAGTTATTATTATTTAGGCATCTCGTCAGTTAAAAATGTCAATATTCTTTTAATGTCATCAACTGTAATGTGCGAAAGCCTAGTCACAGAATTTGTATGGATTTTGAGATTATTATTATTTAAAACATAAACGGAGTCAATATCAAATCTTTCAACAGTTTTTTACATAGCTTATGTTATTTATTATGTAGCAGAATTTATCCAACTCGTAAACCGGAATGGTTTTCGCTAATTATCTAATTAATTGTATTTTATTTAACTAAATAATTATCTGAAAGTGTACTGTCTCTTCCCTGAAAAAAAAAATAGACAGTACAGTACACAACATTTGTAATAAATCAGTTGAACGATTTCCTTACATCGATTCTCGTTTAGGATGTAAAATTTAATTGTAAAAAAATTGTGGATAATGCGCAACGAGGCCTTAGATAATAGTCGCCTGTTATTTTAAAAACAAATTATTTTGTAAAATTACAAATAATTGTTTTGTATGGCTGCATTTCACCGTCTTCGGCCACTACGTCGGAAGTTTCCGTTCCACTATCCCTGACCGTTTCGCCCCCCCCCCCCATTTTTTTAAAACTTTCTGTCGCTAAAAGAGCGCCAAAACCGAAATTTATACCTGAACCCTGTCTGTAAAGTATCAAATTCTTATCTTACCATCGGATAGTTGTGTTGGTCCGGGATTCATAAATTTACGACTACACCCCTAACATGAGGCATTGTCCCAGAACCATTCCCCAACCGAATCCTGATCTATCTGGTGAGAAGCTAGCACTTAGGAACTCACTACCATGACCTGATAAAACACTGATGCTTTCCAGAAAAGAGTTTCTGTATTAACTGTTCAAATATAATTTTTTGTCCATAGAGTTATATATTCCCGATACACAATACTAGCTTTCGGATATAAATGAATAACAATTCACAATTTGAAGCTATTTTTAGTGTTGTTTCGTAATGGACTATGGTAACAAATACATATACACTAAGATATTTTTAAACCGCAGTAATATAACTGTGTACATGTCTTTGTGGCTAATTTACGAATATTTAGGTAAACAACTATTTCGTCATTTATTTTCAGGGAAAAGAGCATTTTGACTCAGCCGCATATCGGCCTGCCAAATGTAATCTATGGTCAATATTTGCCTCATTTTATTATAGAACATGAATTTCAGAAGCAGACAAAGACACAAACCTGAACCTAATTAGTGGCCGGTTTATAGTAGATGGAAAACATTTTATTAAGTGTATACGCAGTTTAGAAAAACATCATTATAGGTGCTTGAAAAATTCAAGTGGATGGTTTCAGCTCATTTCATCCAAAGAATCTGGCTGTATCTAGCAATTGAATTTTCAGTGTCCGTACTGTTTAGAGAAGAGGCGTGTAACCAGTGAACCAGAGGAAAACAACAGTTTATAAAAATAGTAGTGACGTGTCTATGTCTGCTACGAATCAACCCAGCAAAACAATCATGAATTCTGCTAGAATAGTTGGCACGAAACGAAAACTCGTATCCTTAACCGATGAACCAGAAAAGACTCTACCCAAGAGAGTATGCAAAGGATTAACTCTGCGAGATGCTGTACTGTGGGGATTCGTATCAAATGGCAGAGGTTACTCTAATATAGAGGAAGTTTTTTTTTTTTTGGGAATCATGGCAATGGACAACAAAACATATTACAAAACCGAAGAAAACAGGGGGAAGGTAATGCTGGTATTTTTATAAAATAAATTCTTCTTAGTAATTAGCCTATCTGTAAATTAACTTCTGAATTCGTGGTGTAAGGTTCAATATTTTCTTGTCATTACCAGTATTCGATCCATTATATTTAGTTATACGTATTGTCATAATGCGTTGCTTTCATGAAACATTAAGTCTTAAACATTCGACTAAATTAATAACAATATATTTTTTCATTACTTGGCCGTACAGAATAATTGAAACGGAATTATAGGTTAGCTCTCGAGGATGGCCACAGATTCAAAATAACAATAGGCAGTAATGGTCTCTAGTATCTACTAAAATAAGAGTTTAGTTCTTAACATTGATACTTTTACAAAAATTGTGTATAGCAGAATTAAATAATACAAGAAAATTTATTAGGTTACAAACAGATTTATTGAATGAACTTTGGCAAATATATATTGTCACCTTAGACAATAATTTTCTCTGTAACGTTTCATTCTTTCTATCATAAGAACTTCTACACGCCAAAAAATTAAAGCATATAAGTAATTTTACGTTTGTTGTTAAAGTATGTATATAGCCAAATATTGGCATGCGTTACACGAATAATAACTGAAAATTTACGGGGGCCTTAAAATGTTGACCAATCCGAGGTTTCGGTTTTTGCAGTGATCAATTTGAGATTGCAATTTGGACAGCAAAAACAGCGTACATTTCAACTTTATTGCTCAAGAACATCTTACTATAATGGCACTCCTATCAATACTTACCTTTCAAAGAGTTTTATACAAAATGATATTAATACACCACGGTTAATTTAACATTTAACTTAATGTTACATAGTAAATCTTACTAAATGTTTATTACCTTTCATTTCCCAATACGTTATATCTCAACTCTCAGTATTTACTACCATCGTAAGGTGGCGGCACAGTGGTACTCAAAACCCAAGTTTCACAAATTTGTGTAATCATGCCACTGAAATCTTTGTTTCCATACTACCAAACTTATGTTTCCGAAAGCTGAAATTCGGTAGAATGTATGAAAATTGACTCAGGAAGATTATACTGACCTAAGAAAATGAGTTTTCAAACGTAATATGTATATTTATCTTCGAAGAAAACATTTTTATTGGGTCAGTGAAAACTTCATGTCAAACTAATGATTTCCATAATTTTACAGTAGCTCTTGAATTATGTAATCAATTAAAAACATTTTAAACCGATATTGTAAAGTCGTTCTGACCATCTTGTTAAAAATCGTTTTAGCTGTGTTGCTTAAATTTTTCTGAAGACAGAAATTGTTATAATTTTTCGTACTTATTGAACAGCGAGTGCGACTGCCGGGCGTATGTAATGCCTCAAAGGCCCTCAAATTATATGCAGTCCCCTTGTTGAATACGTTTTACTATGAATATCTTATATCAGGAAAGAGAACACGCGTTCCTTTTGCCAAGGATAACAAAGGTGGTGACTATGAGTCTGAGAGTTTTTCCGTACTTGTTAAAAAAATTAACTCCTACAAAACTACAGAAATTAAATTTATGGGCCGCAACTTCCCAGTCCGCGAAATGTGTTGCAGAGTGTTACGGAAAAACATATAGTTACTAAACTATTAAACGCTCTTCATCGATTGTGTGCGTTAAACAAGAAAAAAGTAGGTAATCACGTTATTTTACCTCCTTGATATGAAATCGTCTTTGTAGTAATAAATTAAGTATATCGTCGCATGGTGAAGAAATGTTGGCTTTACGCGTACAGTGTAAGAAAATAAATTTATAAAACTCAGTGTATACCTAACAGTATACTGTAAATGAATAATGTGAGTAGTTGTATGAATATCTGCCCTCTCATTTTTGCTCCTTGAAAAAATTAGTTGGCTGAGTTTAATTGCTTTGTGTTTCATAAGTATCATTAACAAATTTACCGCATACATTTAATAAGCCACGGCAAGGTATGCCGCTGTGAAATAGAAATCTTCCCTGCAGCCTTTGATAACGTGTAACATGATACAAGCTTCTCCCGTGGCAAGGCTAGCACGCCCGTCCTGAATACACGGCACAGACGCAGGCCTTCAGGTAAGCTATACAGTAGGGGAAATGGAGTTGACTTCCACGCGCAAGCTTTACGAAATAGTGCATGCAAACGCCGCATCGTGGATTTGATTCACACCTGTCGCGTATTGAGATTCAAGTTATATATTGATTAATGAAAACTCAGAAAATGACCAGTTGATTAGTAATATAGTTTTGACCTCAGGTCATCACTGCTGGTTACTACTATTTCCAGCCTTTCATGTATCTGCGAATTCAAATGGCCCATTGTTTAACCATGCTTCTAAAATACCATCCTACAATATATACGTAACTCAACAGCTTGGTTAGTGATAAATGTGATGATACATTATAAGAGTTTTTTTTTATCTGAGCTTACCCGGTAGTAGTTTCGGTACAAGACAATTGTGTAATCAAAATAGTGTGTACATCAGTTTTAACATTCTGTAGGCGTCGCCTGTCTAAATGTGATCATTAAGATATTAATGTCATAGTTTTATGTTACGAGTGTTATCCACCCCTTATTTTGTCGTTATTAACTGGAAGTTAGTTTTATTTGACGCACCACTAATTTACTCTACAGACCATTGCGACCTAACACCATGAAAGGTCATACTTTGCTTTTAAATATACCCTGTGTCAATTTTGCCACTACAGTACTAACGCTATCATCGAAAATAGTAAGTATTTTCATTATACACTGGTTTTAAATATTTTACTTGCGTTTTTGTCCCATGCATGTAAGCGTTTGTTCGGTAACATTGGTAAGAATATAAAAAAAATTTTTAGCATTATATGATGTACTAAATATTCCACGAAAACGTATGTGAAGGACATCAGTTGTATCCATTAGCAGGTTCTACATTTGAAACTTAACAATGTATTAATTGTAGTTGTAGATAGAGGCTGAAAACAGTAATGCGACGATCAGTATCCACCAGACAGACATAAATCAACGCAATTCACAAAAGAGTGCTTATATATAATAATAATAATAATAATAATAATAATAATAAATAACATTGTTCTTGTTTGCACTTTGAGGTTGTGTGGACTACGCAACAAGGTAGGAAGAAATAAAACATTACTTTCCCATAAGAGGCCACAAATGCTTTCCTCCAGATCAGCATTTGGGCGTGAGGAATAAGATTTGCGCGGTTAGCAATGTATAGTTGTTCCCATAGAGTACTATAATGTATTTAAAGAACACGAAAAAATTTTTATATGTGAGAATGACTGAACAGTGAAAGACTACGAAACTGTTGCACAAATACGGTGTAATACCCCACTCCACTCGAAATATAACAGCAGAATGTAATTACTTATGCAAATGGTTCCAATATACCATTTAGTGCTTCCATTTGCACAATTTATGATTGGAGAGAGAAATTTTGTTCAGATTTTAAAAGGGTCAAAGTTGGTACAGTTCGTTCGAATCTCTCGAAGATATTGTACCTTAAAGTAAATTTTAAAAGAAAAAAACTAAATATGTTGGAGAAATCTTTAAATACCTTCCAGTGCCAAGAGAGAGAGAGAGAGAGAGAGAGCGAGAGAGAGAGGTGTGTGTATCAATAAGTGTGCATGTGTGTGTGTGTGGTATCATTACTACCATGATTTTGAGATAATTTGTTGCAGTCCGCTATGTGGGTATATGTCCAAATGGCCATTACACAACATTTTTTTTGTCCTAGTTGTACATCCTTACATTGTGTAAAAGGAATTCAGACCCATTGTATTGAACAAATTAAGTACATAATCATGTATATATTTATTGTGAATGTACAGGAAGTATGCAAAATGACTGAACATAGAAAGATGTGAGAGTGCCGTAAATTGCCTGTAAGCTAGTGGTGGTCCTTTGAACACATCAATATCTACAACGTGTGGAAGTATTGCTAGGATTCTTTGTAGTTGTTGAGCCATGTCTAACTGTTCAGTCAGCTAATCACCTAGATTCTTCGGGTGGTAGGGGAGGGGCAAGGGGATTGCCACTCTCTCTTCTCATTTCTTCGTATTAGGTGTTTCGTTGAGGAAATGGAATCCTCCCAAAAGTGTGAGACAATGTTTTATTTCGAAAGGTGTGTCGCTTTTATCGCCATCTCTCGTCGAAACGCTGAACTAGCTTAGGCACCACCTGCATGACGCTGTTCTCTGCATAGCTAGGCTCAGAAGAGAAGAATTGGTAAGAGATGCGCAAGGCAGTATATAGTGCTCAGTGATTCCGTTGAATTGCTATAAAAAAAAGCGTGAGCGACAACATACATTATTTTACTGCTGGGAAGTTTGTACTAAAATTTGTTGTACGCCTCTAGTTATATGTCTGCCTTTGATTTAGATAGCGAAAAGACGTTTTTTTTTGTCATGTTTAAGTGCTCCGAAATAGTATAGGTATTGTTGCGTGCCATGTACCTGGAGGCCGGTGGTCGGCGGCTGTTTCGTAACACTTTGTGGACTGGCCCCTGACTCACAGGCCGGGTGGCTATGTGATGGAAGTCATGCCGAAGCTACGTCATAGATACCTGTCCTAACTGCGTCTTAACCCTACGATGGCGGCCTACGTGACTCAAGTCGTCTCCGAAACATGTTGTAATACCAATTTTTAGATCCCTGAAATGCGGGGAATCCCCAACTGTTTTGACGAGTATATAAACGCCGAATCGACAACTTTGGAGAGAGTTCGCTATTGGTCATGCTAGAAGATGGTGCTATGCTTGTAGAGAGAGACTGTTGAAGACATCTTGGTGACGTTAGAGTCTACTGTGAGGTGGCAGGCGGCTACCTTCGGAGCAGTGTTGGGAGAAACAAGAGGACTGCTGCGGCGGGCTGACGAGCGAAGAGGAGGTGCGCGACGGGAGTCGAACCGAAGACCTCAAGAGTGAAGACAGCATTGCACTCGGGGTGCTGCCCAGCACACGGCGATTCATCACCACTGCGGTCTATTAAGGTTCTACACTGTTACTATTTGAGAGGCTGTTGATTGGATATATGACTGAATTTTAATGCGATTTGTAGTGTTTAATTAATTGATGGTAGACATTTTTTGGTGCTTTAAATGTCCAAGCTATCTAACGTGTCTGTGTCACAGGAGTAATTGTGTGCATAACTAATTGTGTTGTGAAAGTTATAGTTGATTGCTGTTTTGTGTATTTCGTAGCTTTGTGAGTTATTAAATCCAGCACTTAATTTAACTCTTTTATTTCTAATTATAAGACCTCTATCACATAAGAACTCATGATAATTGCCCACATAAAAAGTTTTGCTTAAACTTGTAACAGTATTTTTATAACCGATCTCTGAAATTTGTTTTCTTTTAGAGATTGGTTTGTTGTGAATACGTTAGCAAGGAAACCCATATTTACAAACCGCTGCACTGCTGTTTCGGGAATGAACAGTGCTGCTATCCTGTGTTGTGCCTGCCAACCCTCATCAAACCGTTACTAATGTGTCGGCTCGTCCGATGGCTTAGACCGTGTACGTAGTGCAATAACGGCACAAGAGTGTCCGTTTTGTTTGCCAGTCACACACTGGTACGAAGACTCGCATTCTGCTTCTGGAGCTCGTCGGAGTAGGTCGGGAATAACTCGCTCCAAGCAGAAAGTAGGTAGGAGGTGTAGTAAGTGGGGGGAAACCAGCGCGCGGCACTACACAGATAGGGTACATTTCCTCAACCTCTCGAGTGCTGAGTGCACTCTATAGCCTCCCCAGTGAAGGGGCGCGAGAGGCAGGAAGGTAGTCCAAA
>PNEQ01104601.1:0-12321 GCA_003012365.1 Medauroidea extradentata
TAAAGGATTCTTGGTTTTGGTTGACTAAACATTTGTTATTCTGTACAAAGGTATCACTTGTTGAGGGTTGGGATGCTTGCCTTATTAAGTCATGGGGTATTGTTGTGAAAAACTTATTAAATTCATTTGCAATCACAGTGGGATCATCGACGAGGCAATTCTTTATTTTTAGAGTTAGATTAACATGGAAGTTTCCTTGATGATTACAGAGCAACGATGGAATGAAGAAGGGGGGTGTAACGGGAGTTCCCCGAGAAATCCAACATTCCAACGACAACTTCCATCACGTTTCTCAATTCACATGCGAAAAATCCGGGACCGAACCCACAAGGGATCGAATCTGGATCGCGTACGACAGCGAGAGGTGTGACCCCTCGACCACCGTGATCCAGTAACATTACAGTTATTTAATGGAAGTACAGTTTTTGTGTCTTTTGAAAGATGAAATAATGTATAATTGGTTATTTTGTAATGGTTTAATGATGTTATCGCATTGTGACTATTTTGCCATGCAAACTGTTAAAACTTTTAAATAATTATTTTACCTTTGATTCACTGTGTATTACTAGAGTGCGACTTCATCCCAAATGTTGTTATGTGTCGGTATCTATGATGAAAGGAGAATGGTGTGCAGAGAAATAATAACCAAAGCCAAGCAATAAGTTGATCTACTATTAAAAATATTTACAATGTCAGTGAAAAAACCAATCGAAAAGAGTGATCAGGCAGCACGTAAAGAATCTGTATGGTCAAGAGCCTTAAAGTCGAATTCAGAATGGCCGGACAAAGTGAGTTTAGGCCTAGGGTCGCGTGATATCTAGAAATCTTAGGTTAGGAATAATTCTTTTAGTAATTACATACAATTGCTACAACTGATGTGGTGTACATTTTTATGCAATTTTTTTGTGTTTTAGAACAATATGTTATATGATATGATGTTTGCAGTAAAAGGTATGCTAGAGATTAAAAATAATCAAGATATTTGTACAGCATGGTTCAGAAAATTTTAATTATTTATTGACATTTACCCGTGATGCATGTGTAAATTTTTAATAACAATGGATTTTAAAGATAGTAACACTATGGAAAAAAAATTTGAAATATGAGGAACTGTGTTGCTGTCTGCTGTGTAAAACCATGTTTTTTTTTTTAAACTTACGTTCAGTGTAGTTAGTTGGTAATTGTGTATACATTTCTCTGGCGGAAATGTTATTATAAACATTTAATTTTTGGGCGTTGATAAATAGTTTTCTAGAGGCACCATGGGCCACAGTGGCCTAATGGTCTGTTGACCCCAAAAAGAGGGTTTGGTGTCTCTGGGATACGGAATTTGTCAATTTTACAAAAATGTATAATTGAATATAAAATATCACAATATATAGGCTAACCCTGAGATTTTAAAATGTTTGTTGCAATCAGGGGTGTTAGACGTACCAGGATCCTGGTACACGTACCAGTTTTCAGGGTGCTGTACCATGTACCAGGATACTTTCGTCCTGGTACGCAAAAGTACCGGGTTTTCATAATTTTGCATGCAATTGTAATAAAACGCAATATTAAACTGTATTTTCAGCAGAACCTTTCTACACAAAAAGGTTTTTTTTTGTAGGACACAACTTTTCCTTAAATCTGAGCATGAATCTGCACATATAGTTGCATTATCCAAGCTTTGCCAAGGGGTGGGCATTGGCGTTGGCAACACTTACTTGCGTTCTATTTAGCTAACATCTGTGGTAGACGTGAACCTTTGATTTTTTGTTAACTATAAATATTCTTTGAATATTTTCAATACTTATTTTCTCTTAAAATACTTAAGACATGTTTTAATACTTCATATTTTTCGTGCCTGTAAGCATTTGCGAATTTTTTTTACCACATACCAGGTTTTTGTTTGAAGTACCAGCTTTTTTGTGGTGTCAGTACCAGGATTTTGGTGTTACCATCTAACACTCCTGGTTGCAATGAGAGTTTACAATTAGAATTTTTTGGTATGTGGACATATGCCATTGCTCATGTTTTGCTGAGCAAACTAGAGGAATTTTGTTAATTTTTTTGTTATTATATTAGACAACAAAGAATTCTAGAGATAGAATTCAGTTGAATATCGACAGGAACGGCCAGACACAAAAGATAGGCCCTAACAGAAATATAGAACCAGATTCTCAATATGAAAATGATGGAATTAGACAAAAACAATGAACAGTGGACAACAAACAAAAGACAGTAGTCATCACAACACAAGTTAAATGCAACGTTTCGGGAATTGCAAATTAGCCTGAAGACGGGAATAGTTCACAATTCCTGAAATGTTGCATTTTTTGTTGTTTTTAACTTGTGTTGTCTATTGTCCTTTGTTTGTTGTCCGTTCTTCATCATTTTTGTCTGTTTCTATCTTTTTTTCATATTGGTAATCTGGTTCTATAGGGCTATTTGTGTTGTCTTTTGTGTCTGGGCGTTCGTGTCGATATTCAACTGAATTCTATCTCTAGAATTTTTTGTTATCTAGTATAAAGAAAATACAGATAAAATTCCCCTGGGATTTTTTGTGTGTATTATATATTTTTTGTTGGTTTTTTTTTTTTTTTTACTTTGTCATTCAACACATGTTTGATCAGCAAAACATGAACAGTAGGATATGTTCACAAACAGATAAATTCTAATATATAACCCTATATCACGGCCGTAGAGGAACAGGTCTGGAAACTTGACCCCCTTGTTGTTTGGCTGTAGTTCACCAAGTTACAGAGAATATTGTGTTTTATTGGCGCTTCAGTAAGGGTGGTCAGACTTAAAACTCCACCCACTTTCTTTCAATTTATCAAAACGTATTTTTTATCAATTTACAAAATACTTCCTTTGCTCACATATTTAAGAAAAGGCTACAGCAATCTTTGTTTACTTTATCAATTTAACAATGGAAAAACGTGAGCGGAGTTTGGGTCTGACCGCCCTAATTGAAGTGCCAATAAAACACAATATTTTCGGTAACTTGACGAACTACAACCAAACAACAAGGGAGTCAAGCAAAATACATTGGTAGATAGGCGAGTGTCCAGACCTGTTCTTCTACGACTATGCCCTATATCTTATTTCCCACAATACAGTGCTTAATGACCATGCAGAATGTATCAAAAGTTATACCTATATATAATTTGTTAGTGAGGTACAATTATTAACAGTAATAAACTTAAATACAATCACAAATTAAATCACATTCTGTATATTTAAGCTTATATTCCATGTTTTTTTTTATTATGTCAATTGTGTATAGTTGCATTCTTGGAAAAACTGGTAGATGTTACTTCATATTCAGCAAATTTTATTTATGTAATTTTATCATGTAGTTTTGTTATGTCAATTTTGTGTTGAGAATCATTCTAGTCATTGTATACAGTTCACTGTTTTTACATGTTTTGTTTATTAATTTATATCAAGACAAATTCACTGCAGTTATGCACTGTGTTTATTGGATGTTTTAAATAAGTAAAAAAATAAATAAATGTGCATTAAAAATTTCTTTATTTCAGTACAGTCATGTTATTGCATTAACTTGTAAATTGTTTTTTGTTACAGGAAGAATTTTTAGATGTCATTTACTGGTCCAGACAAGCTCTTGGCATCATCATGGGCTTAGTATGGGGCGTTATACCATTGAAAGGATTCATGGCGTTGCTGTTGTAAGTAGTTTACTACATTCAGGGATGGATCTAGGCTTCACGCTGTGCAAAAATTGTGATTTGCGCCCCCCTCCCCTTCTCCCTAATTCTTTTCATTCCTGAGTAAACATTTTCATCACCACTCGGCACCTCCTATGACCTGGTGCCTCCTCTGAACGCAGTGCTTGGGTCAGTCTGTCCCCCTTGCTCCCCCTTCTCCCCTATATACACCCCTGACTAGAAAAGTACCGTTAAATTGTTTGTTTTTAGTGTATTCATTTGTACAGTATTTTAGAGGTGTTTCAGAAATTTTTTACAGTCTGAAACCGGTGATGTAAACAAAGAATTTATGACTTCCAGCAATGATGCCACACACAATTCATCGTCTACATCTTCCCTCAAAACACTAACAGCGAATCCAGGCAAAAATTGGGGTTTTCAGATGTAAGTAGTTAGAAAAAGTGTTGACGTCAGTGAGGCATTGTGTATCATTCTAAACCATTGAAAATATAGGAATTGTAAGTTCAGGAAATGAGATTTGTGTAAGTCTGACGTTTGTTAATTATTAGTGATGGTTCACTAAAATCACCTTTGCAGCTGGGGACTTTTTATGACCACTATACAGTTTGATGTATGCTTCTTCTTCATCTTTAAATTAAGGTTTGAATGTCTTAATTTTATGTTCCAAGCTTTACAGGCTATACAAATGCATTCTTGTTTCTATGTATTAATATCAATTACTGTATTACACTGTGATTAATTTGGTTGCTATAATAAATATACATGTAATATGAACTTTTTTTTGTGTAGATTTGTGGTGGTGAATGCAGGTGTGATATACCTGTACTTCAGCAGTTACCAAAGCGTTGATGAAGAAGAATATGGTGGTGCGTGGGAGTTGACGAAAGAGGGCTTCATGACATCGTTTGCAGGCTTTCTGGTGAGAGAAAAGTGAAATTTGAGAGACCTTTAGTTGCCGTATTTTTTACTGTACTTTTAGTAAGGTTGTCACTGTTCTCCAATTTGGCACTAAACAGACAATTATGAATAAAAAATAAACATTTGATAGCATCAAAACTTTTAATATGGTCAAAGTATCTTTGACTATTTGCTTTCAAATGCTATGGTTGTTAGCACCTGCCAAATATAAAAGGTCATTGTGTAAAATATAACTCTTCAGACTTATTTTGTATTAATGTTACTTTATGAAAATATTAAAACAATGAACAAATCCATGACTGTAGTAATCTATAGTCGTAACTTAAAGTGAATTACAGTCAACTCTTGATTTTACGATCATTTCAGTAGCAGATCTTGAAGTGACAACCCTTCTCAGGAACTGTGATAGATTAAAAAATAAATAAACTGGCTTTAAACTATGTATGTTCAATTTCAAGAAAATTAACAGAAGAATAGATTTGTTGTATTTATTATAGCCACAATTTATTATGGTTGTTTTCTCGAGAACTGTTTGAACCCTCAAGTATTTTATAAGAATGGCTATCACTAAAAAGCATCCTGCTGGCTTCTGCTCGCCCCTTTCTTAAAACTGGCCACTTCAAGTCACCAGATATCATGTCTTCTGACTACTGTTAGACTTTGTTTGCACTCGAGATGCCACCAACGTGTGAGAAAGGAAAACAGCAGTGCTTCAAAATAAATGTTTAATTTTACAATAAATTAATTCTCTATACAGTAAGTTTCCAGGCTGGTAAAAATGTAAATCCTACTCACTAAAAATTGTGCCTCTCTTTGTGTTGATGCTTTTTTCTAGTCCAGTAAGAGTTGATAAACATCTAACCATGCTATTAATCATTTTATTTCTGTGACTGCTACCTTTTAATGTAAGTTAAATAATTTCTGTGAATTATTGTATTATCCTGTAAATTACCAGGCTAGTAAAAATGTAAATCCAGCTCACTAAACGTTTTATGACCCCTTAATGTCAGTGCTTTTTAATGGCCCAGCGAAAGGTAATGAGTACCTTACAATGCTTTTATTTATTCCTCCAGTGTCTATCTCAGCATAAATTATAATTTTTATCATAAATTATTTTTACAGTCTATAAATTGCCAGGTTAGTGAAAATGTGATTTGTACTCACTAAATATCATGTGGCTCTCATTGCTAATTCATCAGTTTTAATTTAATGTTTGTCTAATAAATATTTTTGAAGTGCATCATTATTATCTCCTAGCAAAGTGTTTTCGAATTGATTTAATATATACAGATTGGATAACATAATTTTGTGATAGTATCATGTCAAGGTACCGACCTATGGAACATGCTCATCTGTTCTATCGACATTTGGTACTGTAACATGCTTCTACAAAATAGGCCTAGTTGTCATGATGCATCAACATACGTGGGGCCGCGGTGGCCAAATGATCATACCATTCGCCTCCCACTGAAGCGATCCGGGTTCAATTTCCGTCGGGGTTGGTACCCGGGTTTTCGCATGTGGGAATCATGCCACACGATGCTGTTGGTTGGTGGGTTTTCTCGGAAATCTCCCATTTTCCCTGCCTCTTCGTTTCAACACTGCTCCACACTCACAGTGTGCACCCCCTCTCCTCCCCAGCTAGCATTGAAGACCTTGATGTTAAGCACTGTCTGAAATCTGTCTCACTCAACATTGTCGTGTATCTATAATTTTTTATATAATTTCAAGGCTTGTATTTTAGTTCATAAGTGCCAGTACTGGACAACACTACGTTTGAACCAGCATGACTAAGAGCCTATGTAAATGCAGGAGGTCGAGTGGACGTAAGTACCGCTGTATAGCATACGAGTTGTTAGTTTAAGTGGTCGTCCTATGTCAGTTGACCGAGGCAGACCGTTGAGTTAATGTGTGAGAAATGTACACTGTGATTGTGCCATAAGTCATGTAGTATGACCAAATTGTTTGCTGGAGGCCACTGCCCCATGCCTTGTTTGTGATTGCACGAGTGCAGACGGCCCTCAAATCGGGGCGGAGTGCAGGAACTTATGTGCTACAAATAGAGGAGTGTGAAGGGAGAGTCATGATCGTAGAAGTGAGGCATGACTGGGAGTGTACTGGAGACCATGCCACGAATCAGCCAGGCCAGTCTTCGATGAACAGACTCAAGTATGTGAGAAGGAAAGTTGTTAGAATAATTATGAGCCTTGAAGGTTACTGTACTTAGACTATAGTATGAACAGAAGAATGATCAACTGTCAAGAACACTGATGTGAGTACCAGGCCATGAGCTACCATTGTATTAAAATATTTTCAAATATATGTATGATCATAAGCAGTATTAAGTATTAACTGTTCATCACTCAACAACCCCGATAAGGATTAAAATGATGTATCACACCGCTCTGATACTACAAAAGGGTGTCAGAAGTGGGGTAAAGTGAATAATGCTGAAAAAAAAAATAATAATCATAATAAGCGTGAGTAAAGCATTACGACATATGTAGAGACTGGATGAAGGAATTGGTGGCTCAGTGAAGATGGTAAGATCCCGGGAGGGAATATTGACTTATGATTACACTCAGTAAATCACTCCAGCAGTAGCGTTCCAGAAGGCGGTCACTGACAAGAGACAGAAGAGTTCCAGAGGGTGGACGCCGGCGGAGATAAGAAGAGTACTGCACTAGTCTACGACGCGCACCATCGCCGAGGTACAGCAGCAGCGGTCAAGATGAAGCCGAATACATCTCTGCTTAGTTTAAGGTTAATTAATGCCTAAGGACTCAGGGAATTGCTGGTATATCAATTGTAAGAATATGTAATTTAATTTACCATGGTAATCAGGACGGGAGCGACGCAGGCGATGATTACATTTCTGTAAATTCAGCCCGTAAAATTAATTGCTCAACCATTCGCACGGGATAAGGCCCGACTTAAAGAGTTTATTAGCAATGTTGACACTGCATTCGAGTTAGTTCATTCGGACCGACAGGTTATTTTACTCAAATTTGTGAAGTCTAGAATCATAGGAGATGCTAAGGCTAAGATTCTCGTTCGTGAACGAACCAGTTCATGGGAGGAGGTTTGCGATATTCTGGAAGAAAATTATTCCACTAGGCGAACTATAGACTTTTATGCATGCCAATTGTTTAGTGCACGCCAAGGTAATACAGAGTCCGTAGCGCATTGGGGCAGGCGTGTAGATACTATGGTGACAGAATTAAAGGAAGCAGCCTGGCGCATCTGTACCCCGTCACAAGGGGTTGATGTACTAGCCCTCATACAACATCTAGCATGTGCATGTTTTGTGCAAGGTCTAGTCAGCGAACGGATACAGACTATAATTAGGAGCAAAGGCCCGCAAGTAGCATCTTTGGTGCGGCAGTAGAGGCCGTGTTAGAAAAGAAATTGAATTTATTATCAGTTATTGAACGAGACCACACAACTGCGAATAGGCCCAGGAAAATAACTTGCAATAATTGCAATAAGAAGGGACACACAGCCATTAGGTGTTTTCTAAAGAAGCCTGTGAGTAAAGACCTGAGGCGAGATAACAAGATTTACGTGGGCCAAACATATTGTAACCACTGTAAAAAACAGGGTCACCAGGATACAGATTGTTACTGGTGGAATCAGGCGCATCATCGAGGCGAACAGGAGCAGAAATCGTGCTATCTGTGTGGTAAGCGGGGCCATTGGACCAAGTATTGCTGACGATCACTAGGTGGTCGCACACAGGTCAATCATCGCGCGGGACAGTTTGAAGGTAAGTCAGTTACCAGTCACGGAAACAGTGATGGATCTGCACAACACGATCGCTCGAAACATAATAACCGAGGGGACCATCCTCAGGATCACAGCCAGGGAAAACAGCAGTACGGAACCCAGGGGGAAAACTAGCACGGGGGCAGGATATGCAGCACTCCTCGCTCCCCGAGCGATGTAACGGAGACAGCTGCAGAGGGACGAAAGGTACAGGGAGCCAACCTGGAAAATTAAAGGGTTGTATGGCAAGGGAAACAGGCAAACCCATAAGCAGTATCACTCGTTTGTGGGTTGAGGATTTGGAGAGGGACATTCAGTGCCTTATCGACACGGGATCAGACCTATCTCTGCTTAAAGCAGAACTGTTAGATGCTGATAAACTTGCCACGAGAAATGTACAAGAAAAGGATCAGTTGGGTGGCTTGGCCTCAAAATTGTTGACAACAGAAGGGACATTGCGAGTATCATTTTATGTAGATTCACAATAAAAACGAACACAAGTGTCACATAGTGTCAACTTGCTGGGGTAGGATTTTTTAACAGAAAATAAAGCCTGCATTGATCTTGAGATAGGCTGTGTAACATTGCGGGGAGAAACAGTGAAATTTTGGGAAGAGCGAAAACAAGTTGGCACCTTGAGAGTGACAATCCCAGCTAGGTGTGAAAAAATTGTACAAATCCCCACTTCAAACGATGGAGTAGGATTGATAAGAAAGCGCAAATTACAGAAGGGGGTATATTTGGGCGACAGCTTGACTGACTCCAAGGCTGGACGAGGTATCTGCTCCATAGTTAACACACTGGCGAGCCCAGTAGACCTAACACTTCCCACAGTACAGGTAGAACCCGTATATTTAGGCAAGGAACAACAGGAATCAGACACCCCTAGGGAAGAAAGAATCAAACGGCTAGGAACCATGCTCAACTTGGAGCTTTGGCATCAGCAGGAAAGGACGAACCTATGGAAATTATGTGAAGAGTTTCACAGTTTTTTTCACCTACCATTTGACTGCCTCACCTTTACGCCCACATTAGAGCACACTATTCCAGTGAAACAGGACACTGCACCCATTTACGTAAGGCCCTACCGCATACCCGAGGTTCACAAGGAGGAAGTAAGGAAACAGGAGGAACAAATGCTAAGGGATGGGATAATTGAACCCAGCCGGAGTCCCTGGAACTTCCCTATATTGGTGATCCCTAAAAGAGACGCGTCGGGTCAGCAACATTGGCGTGTGGTCGTCGATTACTGAGGGCTCAATGCCCTATCGATATCTGACGGGCACCCAATGCCCCAAATAGCGGAAATATTAGACCAATTGGACCAAGCCAAGTATTTTTCAACATTGGACTTAGCCAGCAGATATTTGCAAGTTCGTATGGACTCAAAGGACGAGGATAAAACTACGTTTAGCACTCCCTCAGGGCACTACCAGATGAACTGAATGATGTTCGGCTTGAAGGGTGCATCTGCTACTTTTGCCCGACTTATGAATATGGTTTTGTCTGTATTGGTAGGCATAAAGTGCCTCGTATATCTGGACAATATTGTGATTTATGGTCAATCTACAGAGGTTCATAATGCTAGATTAAGGGATGTTTTTGACAGACTAAGGGAGCACAATTTGAAGCTCCAACCCAAGAAATATGCATTCCTATGAAGGGAGGTAGTATATTTAGGTCACGTGATTAGTGATAGGGGGGTCATGCCCAACCCAGCCAAGGTTGAAATGGTACGCGACTATCCGAGGCCTAGGTAAAAAATAAAATGTTTGGCGGAGTAGCGTCTTATTACCGCAGATTCATATCCCAGTTTAGCAAAAATGACTACCGATTCTATATTGCAATACCCCGACTTTAGCAAAACCTTTATTGTTACAACAGATGCCATAGGCGCAATTTTGTCACAAGGAGAAATCGGTAGAGACCATCCTATAGCTTATGCTAGTTGCACTCTCAACAAGGCGGAATGTTACTATAGCACCACTGAGCGAGAAATGCTCGCCATTGTTTGGGCAATTAAACATTTGCGGCCCTATTTGTTGGGACGACCTTTCGTGATTCTGACAGATCACAAGCCTTTGCAGTATGTTTTCAACGTGAAGGACCCTAGTTCAAGATTGTTAAGGTGGCGTCTAAAGATGGAAGACTACCAATATGAGATCTGATACCGAGCAGGTAAGACCGTAACCGATGCAGATGCCCTGAGCCGACTTTGCAATGTGGGAGTGGGCACCCCTAGTTTAAAGGGGGAGACAACGGAATCAGGAGGCGATACAAGGGTGTTGTCCGTTGAACAGAAATAAAACATTGTACTGGAATTTCATGACTCGTCCACAGGGGGACACGAAGGTATGTCACACACTAATGAGCGAATTAAGCAATATACAAAGTGGGAAGGAATTAAGGCGGATATTGAAGCATATATATAAAGCAGTGCGACTCTTGTCAACGTAACAAGGCCACGCGGCCATATATTATGATGCCTTTAGAAATTACAGACACTCCATCCGTAGTGTGGGAAAAATGCAGCATGGACATTGTGGGACCACTGGTGGAAACAACCAAGGGGCACAAATACATATTAACATTTCAGGACCTTTTGTGCAAATATACGGTATCAGTCCCATTAGGCGACCAGACCGCAACCTCCGTAGCTCATGCGTTCATTAACGAGATAATATTACGTTTTGGCATCCCACAGTCCGTACTGATTGACCAAGGCAGTAATTTTACGAGTGAACTGTTTAAGCGAGAGTGCAAAATGCTGCAAATTTCCAAGGTAACTACCAGCGCGTACCACCCACAAAGTAACGGATAACTTGAAAGGTGGCATCGCTCTTTAGCGGAATACTTGCGGATTTTGTAGCCAAAAACCAGTCAGACTGGGATGACTGGCTAAATCATGCTACTTTTGTGCACAACACCACTCCTCATAGAGTGACAGGTTTCACACCTCATGAACTGCTATTTGGCCGAATGCCTAACATTCCTGGTGGCGTACAGAAGGACCCTGTCGAAACCCTTTACAGTCATGATGATTATGTCAAAGTACTGAAATCTAAACTTCAGGACGCGCACAAATTAGCCAGGGAGCATCAAATTAAAGCTAAGGAATTAAATAAAAAGAATTACGATAAGAGTATTAACAAACACCTTTTTGAATCTGGTGACAAGGTCCTACTGTACAATGAAATGGTCCGGCGAGGTAGATCTAAGAAAGTATGTAATTTGTACTCTGGTCCCCATAAGATAGTAGATGTAGAAGGGGTAAATGTAAGAATACTGTTGAAGGGTAAGCAAATTGTTAAGGTGCATGCGAATCAATTCAAACCTTGCTTTTAAATTAATGGTGTGTTACAACACAATAGCATTTATCGCACTGGGTATCTTGTCGGGTGACTGTGGGACCAGAAATCACCTAGACATTCAAATCACAGAAACAGAATATTCACCAGGATTCTATTATGAATATTGTGGTGAAGGACAGTTATATAATACTGAGTGGCGACTCATCACGTACGTGAATATAAGTGCATTGGACGAAAACTACAAAACTCTCAATAGTTTCGCTCGTGTAGCAAGTAGGTTTTGTAATCAAGAAGAATTAGTTTATAAGAATAAATCACTGTTCTACTAGCCTTACCAAGGTTAACAATAAACTAGAAACCACTGTGCGTTCCATTAACATAATCAAGGAATTAATTAAGGGAAATGTACGGAGAAGGAGGAGTATTTTTCCGTTAAAAATCATTGGACGATTTGAACCCGTGTATCGTAGGCTCACAGCTAACACCAGGCCGTTGAATATGCGCCGAGTGTAACCACGCACCCAGGAGCAATCCTACACTCCTTAAAAACACTCGTGAACTCACTTATAGCTCGACACTGGGACGAGGAAATACGCTAGCTACACGGAAACAAGCCAGGAGGGAGATTTCAATCAATTTATATTTAAGAT